>PVLC010030545.1:0-19383 GCA_004027655.1 Graphiurus murinus | reverse complement strand
TCACCTCTTCCATTGTGTGAGGACAGAAACCAGATGCTGCCTATGAAGAAAAACTATGACACCCAATCCAGTGGCACCTCAGCCCAGTACTTCTCAGGTTAGAGAACTGTGGGAAATAAATTGCTGCTTAGGACTGGGGGTATAGATTGGAGGTAGAATGCCCCTGAGTTCAATCCCCAGTACTACAAAAAAAAAAAAAAAAAAAAAAAAAAAGCTACCTAGTTCATAGCATGGTCCAACACAGAGTAATGATGCCAGATAGGAAGAATTTGATAAAAAAAAAATTGGGGGATTTTTCTCCAACACTATTGACTTTATTTCCCAGGGAAATAGACCATAGGTTAGAACACTATTGACATCATACTAAGCATAGGCTATCCCTGAATCCCTGCCGTGTGCTCCAACAGCAACTGAACTGAAACTACACTGTAAAACGCAGGCAAAATCCAGTCAAATACCATAGGAATTCCTTCCTTCCTTCCTTCCTTCCTTCCTTCCTTCCTTCCTTCCTTCCTTCCTTCCTTCCTTCCTTCCTTCCTTCCTTTCTTTCTTTCTTTCTTTCTTTCTTTCTTTCTTTCTTTCTTTCTTTCTTTCTTTCTTTCCATGGTCACAAACACTTAAATACAGCCTTACTGGGGACATGTACAACAGTAGTCATTTGTGCTACTTCAGGAAAAAGGACTCAATGGCCAATTGAAAGCTGGCCTTGGCAGCACATGCCTATAATCCCAGTACTTGGGAGGCTGAGACAGGAGACTAAGCAACTTAGCAAGACCCTGTTTCAAAGTGAAAAAATAAACGTAAAATGAAAGGCTGGAGGTATTGTTTTGAAATAGGATACCACACCAATGGGTTCAATCTCCAGTACCAAAAAAGAAAAAAAAAAAAAACTCAACTAGATCTGAAAATAATTCCTTCATGGATATTCACAACCCATATTGTTCTAATGCAATCTCTAAGACACCCACAAGTGAAGAAACCCCTTTGCCTGTGTTTATTCAGTGTTTTGTAAAGGATTTTGACCATGGAAAGCATTTTCCTTATTTATTTTGATGTTTTCTTATTTCTTTAAATATCAATTATCACTCCATAAATGTACTTTGGGAAGGTTATTTTAAAATGGTTTAGCTTTTATATTTAAAAAATAATTATGTTAAGAGGAGAATTTACTTGAAATTCATGGATGATGCACATTTGGTTGGTAATGACTAACCTAAAAAATATTTTCGAGGTCTTTGTGATTATTTTTTTTGTTGAAAGTCAAAATGATTTGAAAATAGCAAATAGGTTGCTAGGCCATACAAGGCTGATGGTAATTTGTTGCACAAATTTGCACTGGTAGATAATCGAATTTTTATCACTCATTTCAAGCTGATTACACTCTTTGAGGATGTTCTACTTTTTTCTCCGACTTTGCATTCGAGGCAAACATTAGCTGGGCAATTGCTTGTAGTTTTTGTTTTCCATTCTCTAGCCTTTAATGCCATTTGAAGATCCAAAAACTTTCAAGAAGCAGCAAAGCAAGAAAGTACTATCCTGCTTCCTGAAAGAAAATCAAGCCATTTTCAAGGTATGTTTATTCCTCCAATTTCATGGATGCTAAAATCCACGAATGGGCTCCATCTCAAAGCCATCTTGAGCAGAATTACACTGCTTTGCACCTAATGTTGGATTTCCCTACCCAGGAGTCTTTTTTTCCTGGGAGAACTCTTCATAGTAAATATGAGAAGCAGCATTCCTTAAAATTAACAAAACTTTGTAATGGTCTGGGTTTTGGATATCTGACAGGATATACTAATAAAATCAACATTGCCTCTATGGGAAAAATAAAACCATGTCATGCCTTTTTATTTTCTTTACTAATTAAAATTATTAAGCTAATGAATAGATTTCTTGTCCTGTGTAGAAGTGCTACCCTTCCTTAGTAAACTATCATTAACACTTAAAAACTCTTTCTATTTTATTTGTGAAGAGAAACTACTTGTTCTAAGGTTCCAGTCACTAGCCGGATTGTTAAGAAAATTAATATCAATAATATATTCTATTCTCTCTAAAAAGATTCAATAAAAGAAGTCAGCTTCATGTAAGACCCAATCAGCTTTTAGTTAAATGGTAATCTTCCTAAATAAAAGACCCAAACTGAGCTTATTAGAGGTAACAGTTCTCAAAACCAACCAGAAATTAATTAGATAAATGTCTATCAGGCTACTATGTACTAACATTACATTACTGGTTGATGCTGTGATAGGTGTTGGGGAGATTGAGAACGAAATCATAATACCCTTATTAAAATGTGTTATATTCAAGTAGAGGAGAAAGTCTAGTAACTGCAATTAAGCTGTGCCTAGTCTCAGAGAACAGGGAGGAAGTGGCGATGTATGAGTGTTTTTAGAAGAAGAGAATCTGCGTTAAGTTTTTAAAGGTTGCTCCTATGCCTAATCAGCTGGAAATACAGGACATTCTAGACAGAGGGTACTCTATGCAGAGTGGTGCAAGATGAGAAGCAAACTGTTGAGTTCTGACAATGAAGAGTGGTTAGAATGCAGTTAATGTAAGGGAATGGTTGACAGGAGGTGAGGCTGGAGAAGTGAATAGGAACTAGATCAAAAGGAACCTTCGAGACATGCTAAGGAGCTCAGATTTCATCTCTTCTGGCAATGAGGATCATTAATAGATCTTTTTCAGGAATTCTATAGATAAAGTTCTATAAGAGCCATAGTTAAGACTCAGGTAGCTGGCATTCAACACATCTGATAGTGGTACTGGTGAGTGTGTGTGAATTTGTAGGCATGGCAGGAGTAAGACGGAGGAAGAGAGACAGAGAGAGGTAAAGGGGGGGTAGAGAGAGAGAGAGAAAGAGAGAGAGAGAGAGAGATGATCAAAGATGTTAGGATGTGAAGGCCTACCACACTGCAAGTAGATGAAAGCAACATTTCTTTTATTCTTTTTTATTATTAGGAATAATTCAACATGGGGAGCCAAAAGTCAGAGTTTTTCTGTTTGTTCAAGGGAATGGTGATTTTTCTTGTGGAGAGACAGTAAGGTAGATACCCTGGGATTCGGGTTTTAGTCTGGGAAAGTAGATGCCTCCTTTCCTGCTTATGTCACTTTTTCTTGGTAGATTTGTTTTTAATTCTTCAATCTCTTATCTCTTTTATGTCTTTACATTTTTTTTCTATAATGTAATTTAAATTTTTCCAAAGCAAAAGCTGTAGCTGATTATGAAATAAAAACTAGAGCTTCTTTGTGATGAGAGAAGATCAGCTTTATTAATCAAATGTCCATACATCGCCCTCCTTAATTCATCCTTCATAGGGCTGTGAGATTCTTTCCTCTTAAAAGCAAATTCCTCAACCTGTTAAATATATAGTGAGTGTGTGGTACTGGAGAATGAACTCAGAGCCATTCTACCTATGAACTATACCCCCACCCCTATTTTAGTTTTTTATTTTGAAACAGGTTCTCACTAAGTTGTTGAGGACCTAGCTAAGTTATTGTGACCCTCTTGTCTCAGCTTCCCAGGTACTGGAATTTCAGGTGTGCACCACTATGCCCAGCTAAATAGCTAATGTATCTTTAGTGATGCCTCATTGCATATGTGATGCAATATCACTTCCTAGCATACAATAGTTTTATTTATTTGTTTGTTTATTTATTTATTGTTTACTTGTTTGTTTGTTTGTAGTACTAGAGATTGAACCCAGGGGCATTCTACCTCTGAGTACATCCTCAGCCCTTTTTATTTTTTGTTTTTTTTTAACAGGGTCTTACTAAGTTGCTGAGAGTCTTGTTATGTTGCTGAGCCTATCCTCCAACCTGCCATCTTCCTGTTTCAGTCTCCCAAGTATTGAGATTACAGGTATGCCCCACAATGCCTAGCTGAATAGTTTTTTTTTTTTAAGCATTAATATTGAGCAATGATGCTGAACTCCTTTGCATGGCATGTAAAATTTCTTATGATCTGGTTCCTGCCCATTTCTCCATCCTCACCTCATGCCAGCACCTTAAATTTTGGCCTAATTCTAATTACTCTTGGTTTTTAGAACTCAAGGCTCCTTCTCAACTTGTACCATTTCATATACAGTATATTCTGTCTATAATATACTGTCTCAAGTCTTTTTAGTATCCCAATCATGACTATATTGGATTAAAAAATTATTTAGAGAGAAACTACAGATTTCAATTTACCAACTTAAAAGTAAAGTAAGTTGTAGGTTTTTTTTTTTTTTTTTTTTACAGTTCAAGAGACAGTCATCAAACTCAGGGGCAAGAAAATATTGGCTAGGCACTATGAACTTAAGAGAACTCAGAATTAGAAAGTCCTTATCCTACTTCTTCCTGGCCAGCTCTACTATAGTCCTTTAGCTCTACTCTTCCCCATGTATACATTTCATTCTCCTTTCTAAAGATCCTGTAGATATGGAGTTGGGGTCCTGGTTACAGGTCTATGCAGTCTTTCTGGTCAATACTTCAAGAGAAAATAGCGTACGTCTCTGTAACACGATACACACACACACACACACACACACACACACACACACACTTCACAGGAGTAAGGCTTGATGGTGCATGCCTGTTCTTGGGAGACAGACAGGAGGGCTGCAGTTTGAGGTCAGCGTCAGCATCACAGTAAGACCCTTAGCAACTTAGTCAGACCCTATTTCAAAATTAAAAATTAAATATATAAAAAAGGACTAGGGGTGTAGCTCAGAGGTAAAAATGCCCCTGGGTTCAATCCTCAATACCAAAAAAAAAAAAAAAAAAATCACAAAGTCTCAGGAAAAGAATTCTAATTGGCTCACCTCAGGTTAACAATTAGCCTCTCTAATTAGTTAAGACTAGGAAGGTCACCAGTGTCAGTGGGTGGACAACAGAATGTCTTAGAAGGCAGCTTGGAGAAGTGCTGCAGGAGAGACTGTGGGGGCAGAAAGAAGATAATTGGCACCTCTGAATCACCAGCTCATCTTTCTTCCTGAACCTGAGTCTGCTCTCCCACCTTTTTCTCAGCATCTCACAAATCTCAACTTAACCTAAGTCCCAACTCTTTAATTTAGATGCTAATGAGCAGTGAAATGACTAAACCATGGACATGAATAAGGAAAAGACAGAGAACAAAGGTCTAAGGGGAAACTCATGAAGAAGATAATGAACCCTGGAGTAATCCAGCATTACCTGGCATGTGTGACCTATGGTATGTAGGGCAGGAAGACTCACTCTTCTCTGGAACTATATCAGTGTGGTTTCAGGGACCTGAATTCTTCCCTGCCAAGGCAGCGCATGTGGAATTAGTTCTATGAATCTTTGCTGGAAAACCACTCAGTGCTTAACCTCTCCTCACCTTCTGCTAGCAATTCAGAAGTGGATATTTGTCTTGTTTCTATTGGTGCTGTTTTATTCCTCTCTTTTCACAAGCTGCATCTTTTAACATATTGCTTTTCTTCCTTAATAATGTGAATGCAAATGTCCCTAGAAGCAAATCATGTAAAATTTAACCCTGTATGCTCTTTCATGTGGAAAACAACAACAACAAAACTTTGTACAGTTTTTCTTCTCACTTTAGGGTGTAGGTAAGGATGAGGATTTGTAGGTGCAAGTATACTTTCTTTTCCTGGTGGGTAATACAGATTATAACCGAAACAAAGGACAATGGTCCTGCTGCTTTCTATTTTAGATCTGGGAGAAAATGATGGGCCGGCACTACTGCTTTATTTTGAAGGAATGACTCAACAATGAATAAACCCAACTAGTATCCAATGGACTTAGATAATTGTGTATTCTGTAAACAAAGTTTACATCAATTTAATTTTGTGAAATCTTTCAATTAGAGTCAGAAATTGTACAAGGATTTTAATCATAAACAAATTCTAAAGTTCCCTGCTTGATCATCAAATCTTTCCAATATTTAAATAAGTTTATTTGTTTAAGTTACTGCAGTTTCTTACTTCTATAGTGATGTCAGATGTTAACTCATAGTTCCCACATTATTTTCCAGTTTATTAGCTTTGATGAGTAATCAGATTAAACCCATTAAAGTGGCCAATTAGCAACATTCTAGTCAAGATAATCTGTTTGAAGACACTGGGGGATTTATTAAATCATACAGGACTTGATCTGAAAGGTTGAATATGTGTGTAAAGTAAATACTGAAACATAAAAATAATATTTCTGGGGTTTATGCATGCATACACATGGATGTCTTTGTGCCTGTGTGCATATGTGTTTGTGTGCATGTGAAGTAGTAATATTTAAATTCTATTATGAAGGGTTGCATTAAATGTAAATGGTATAAATACTTCAAGTAAAGGAAAAATATTGCCAAATCAAGCAAAAAAATGAAAATCATTTATATTTTGTTTAAAAGAGGGCTGGCTTAAATTACAAGTAATGGAGAGGTTGAAAGTAAGATTATGTAAAATATACTAACCAAAAAAGGCTGGAATAGTTATTAATATCATGAACAGTAATTTGTAAGCTAAGAGAGACATTCTAGAGATAAGGAAAGTTAACTTATAGTAAAAGAGGGTTTATATATATATAGGAAAGACATATGTCTATGTATACATGATGCTATATGTATACACATCTAGTAATAGCTTCAAAGTATATGAGGCAATAACGTGTAGATCTACAGAGAGAACTAACTAAATTCACAATGATAGTGTGGAATTTGAAAGTACTTCTCTAAATAAATGATAGGATAAGCAGACAAAAATAAGTATGTAGAAAATTTGAAAGATGTAGTAAATAAGAATATATATACATATATATACACATATATGCACACATATATGTTAATGCATATGTGTTAAATGGCCAACAATTCCAAATCACACAATTTCTTAAGTGTATATGGAATATTTGTCAAAATTGACCATACACTGGTGCATATATCAAGATTTAACAAACCTCTAAAAATTGAAATATTGTAGAGTATGATTTCTGAGCATGAAATAAAGTTAGAAATTAATAATAAAAGATAAAGTTAAATAAAAAAATAAAAATTAAGTAATACTCTTCTAAAAGTATATTGGTTAAGGAAATAAATTACACTGAAATTTAGAAATATTTTAATTGAAAAAATGGAGAATAACATTTTAAAGCTAGGACATGAAGCAAATACATACTTAGAGGGAAACTTACACCATTAAATGAATATATTAGAAACAATATTAAAAATAAACATTGATCTCAATAAGCTGAAAAAAGAGCATCATATTAACGCTAAAGAAATTAGAAGGAATATAATAAAGATAGTAGCAAAGATCAATGAAATAATGTGTAGACACACCACACCATAGAGAGGATCAACAAAGCCAATAAATAGTGCTTAACAAAGATTAATACAATTAATAAGCTTCTCGCAACATGTATGAAGTGAGAGAGAGAGAGAAGGAATGGAGAGAGGAAATATAAATTATCAATATTAGTAATGAGAAAAGTGATATAATTTGAGATTTATCAGATTCTCAAAGGATAATAAGAATTTTATGAAAACCTGGTGCTATTAAATTTAAAAATACAGGGATAATAAGCAAGCTCTTAGAAAAATAATTAATCAAGACTAACCAAACACTAAACAGAAAACCTATTTAAGAAGCGTAGCATAATATTAAAACTTATGACAAAGAAAGCACTTAGATTCAGCCTTACTGGTAAAATATTTTTCTGGAAATTTTTAGGAATGTATCAGTAAAACCTTGATAATAAAATGTGACAAGGATCTTACAAGAAAAAAATACTAAAAAAAAAAAATTCTTTTTTTTTTTCAGTACTGGGGATGGAACTTGGGGTCATTCTACCTCCAAGCTACAGCCCAGCCCTATTTTTTTATTCTTTATTTTTGAAACAGGGTCTCACTAAGTTACGGAGGGCCTCACTAAGCAGCTGAGGCTGGCCGCAAACCCGGATTCTCCAGTCTCAGCCTCCCAAATGCTGGGATTACAATCGTGCACCGCCATGCCCAGCCCCAAATTCTTTATGAACATGTATGCAAAAATTCTGATCACAATTAGCAAATTGAAACCAATGGCATGTGAAAAGGATAGCATATCTAAGAATGCAAACTTTTGATAATGAATTTGATAAATTCAACATATTAAGAGAATAATAAATATCCAACTTTATACTTGTAGTATTAGACTTCCTTAATATGATAAAAGTTGTATACATAAAAACTACAGCAAGCTAAGCATGGTGGCACATGCCTGTAATCCCAGTACTTGGGAGGCTGAGACAGGAGTATCGCAGATTTGTGACCAGCCTCAGCAACTGAGAGAGACTTTCAGCAACCTAGTAAGACCCTGTTTCAAAAATCAAAAAATAAAATAGGGCTGAGGTTGTACCTCGGAGTTAGAACACCCCTGGATTCAATCCCACATACCCCCCCCCCACATATACACAAAGACAAAAACAAAAAACAAAAACTAAAACAACATCATATTTAATTGTGGTATCTTGTCATTTTTTTAACTGTAAGTTATGGAAGAAGAAATTAAGTGTAAAACCCCCAACTCAACAAAATGAAGGGATATATTAATGTATTCTTGAATTAAAAGTCTTCATGTTGTATAATCCTTAAATTGGTTCATTGACTTAATCAATCGTAATTAAACTCTCAGGTTCTTTTTTTAATTGACAAGATTATTTTAAAATTCATATGGTAATACAAATGACTGAAAACAGCTGAGAGAAACCTGAAGATGAAGATCAATGGTGAAAGATTTATATGATATGAAGATATTATAAGTTATGTTAATCAAAATAATATAGAAGTCATGCATAGTAATAAAAATGGGCAAATTTACTAGATAAAGAATCATACATAGGTGAACACTTGACTAAAGCAGCTTTACTGGACAGTGGGTCAAGGAGAAGCTTTTCAATGGGTGGTACCGAGTTAAGTGAAAATCCATGTGAAAATAAATTTTAAACCTAATTTCACAGCTATACAAAAGTCAATTTCAAGTGGATTGTTGATGGGAGGTAAACAAATTCTAAAAGTAATTATAAGAGACCATCTTCTTGGCTTTTGGGTAGGCCCTGACTAGACATAAGGAAAAACAAAGATGTATTACACTTTTAAGGGAGGCTGAGACCGGAGGATCCTGGTTCACGGCCAGCCTCAGCTACCTATTGAGGCACTCTGCAACTTAGTGACACCCTGTTTCAAAATAAAGAATAAAAAAAAAATAGGAGCCAAAAATATACACTGGAAAAAGGATAGCCTCTTTAACAAATGGTGTTGGCAAAACTGGTTAACCATATGCAGGAAAATGGAAATAAACCCCACTTTCTCACCCTGTACAAGAGTCAACTCAAGGTGGATCAAAGATCTGGAAGTAAGGTCAGAGATCTTGCAACTACTTGAAGAGGGCATAGGACCAACACTTCAACACATAGGCACAGGTAAAAACTTTCTCAACAAGACCTCAAAAGCACAAGCAACCCTCAGGAAGATCAATACATGGGATTGCATTAAACTGAAGAGCTTTTGTGCAGCAAAGGAAACGATCAAGAACCTAAACAGACAGCCTCCAGAGTGGGAGAAGATTTTTGCCAGTTACTCTTCAGATAGAGGTCTAATATCTAGGATATACAGAGAACTCTGGAAAATCACAGCTAAGAAAGCAAATAACCCAATCAAAAAATGGGCAAAGGATCTAAATAGACACTTCACAAAAGAAGAAATATAAATGGCCATAAATGTATGAGGAAATGTTCCACATCATTAGTAATCAGAGAGATGCAAATCAAAAATACCTTGAGATTTCACCTAACTCCAATCAGAATGGCAATCATAAAAAACACGAACAATAACTGCTGGTGAGGATGTGGAGAAGTGGGAACTCTAATACACTGTTGGTGGGATTGCAAACTAGTGCAACCACTTTGGAAAACAGTATGGAGGATCCTCAGATGTATGGGAATAAACCTACCATATGATCCAGCAATACCACTTCTGGGTATCTACCCGAAAGAAGGGAAACCAAAGTATGAGAACTATGTACCTATGTTTATAGCTGCACAATTTACAATAGCCAAACTATGGAAGCAGCCAAGATGTCCATTGACAGATGAATGGATTACAAAACTATGGGATATGTACACAATGGAATTTTACTCAGCTATACAGAAGAACAAAATCATGTTATTTGCAGGGAAATGGATGCAACTGGAAAACATTATGTTAAGTGAGATTAGCCAGTAAGGAAGAGTAAGGAAGCATATGTTCTCCCTAGCATATGGATGCTAGGGAGAAGATGGAGCATGAGAGGGTCTCCAGATTAAAAAGGAGAGACCCTCGAAAGCAAAGAAGTTGATTTAACTGAAGGGGTTGGACGGGGGTGGGGGGCACACTAACGTCTATCAAGGTTACTCACTAAAGTGAACTTGAGAGGGAGGGAGGGTGAGGGAGTGGGGTGGGAATTTGGGGAAGGGGTCAAATGAGAATTGTGAGCACATATATCGTTATCAATTTGTACCTAACAAAGATGTATGCTTACAATGCATGAATAAAAGATAAATAAATAAATAAATAAATAAATAAATAAATAAATATTATGCTAAAAAATAGGGCTGGGGGCATAGCTCAGAGGTAGACTGCCCCTGAGTTCAATCCCCAGTATCACACACACACACACACACACACACACACACACACACACACAAATTAAAACTCTTTTTCAACAAAAACCACCATTATATGCAGAAAGGCAATCTACAGAGTTCAAGATGGTCATTGCAATATTCTGATTTAGGAGATCAAATCTAGAATATGCAATGTTGTCTTACAAATTTATAAGGAAAAAATAAAACACTTAAAAATGAACAGAAAAATGGGCAAAGTACTTGAGCAAGAACATTACATAAAAGGATATCCAAATGGCTAAAATAACATCAAAAGAGACCCAAGCTCTGGAAGCATGCCAAGGAAATTCATGAGCTACAACTGCATAACCCCAAGGATGGCTAAAACTAAGTGGTTGGTATTACTTGGGATTTGTAAGGTTGTTTGGGTCAACTTATACTCATACATTGCTGATCGGAGAGCAAATTGGTACAACCATTTTGGAGAACTGTTTGATAGGTTCTGGTCAAGTTGAACCAAGATGCCTTATGACTATTATCTCTGGACAAGCAATCATCAGAAATTCATACACATTAATATATACACAGCATTAATAACAATAGATAAAAATGGTAATCTGTCCAATGTTCATCAAAGGTAGAATAGATAAAACTATTATGATATATCAGAACATTTTATAGTTATGAATACAAATAAATCAAAATGCATTATTAAAGACAAATGCCACAAGCATAATAGCTAATGAAAGAAATCTGACATAAAAATCTAAAAACTCTAGTATTTTTTTATGTAAAATTTAGTCCCTGACAGGATAAATCTCTTGAGTTAAGAGTCAGGGAATGAATTAGTTTTGGAGAGGGGATAGTATCTCAGAGGGGCACAGAGGGGTTTCTGAATTGCTAGTATTGTTCTATTTTTTGGCTGGGTGGATGCATTTGTTCTGTTCATTCATTGAGAAACACACTTGTGATGCATATGCTTTTTATATAATTGTTGTATTTGATATAAGCCCTTGTTAAAAATTTTGTAGACCATTATAGTCTGGAGGAGTTTATGTAAAAATAAAAATAAAACTATAATTGTTTTAAGCATGGGAAAAAAATTCCATCAAAAAGCAGGATGGTGGGGAATAAAAGAGCTGGTTTTTGGGATCAGGCAGTTTTGTGTTTGAATCCTAAATTTATTGCCTGCTAGCTTTATGATCTTGACTATATCACTTAGTTTGTCTAAGGTTTAGCTTTTAAAAAAAAATGCCTTGGAGCTGGGCATGGTGGTGCCTGCCTATAATCTCAGTATTTGGGAAGCTGAGATAGGAGGATTGCAGGTTCAAGGCCAGCCTCAGCAACTTAGTGAGATTCTCAGCAACTTAGTAAGACTCTGTTTCAAAGAAAGAAACATAATAGGGCTAGGACTGTGAGTCACAGGTAGAATGCACCTGGGTTCAATCCCCAGTACCACACACATGCACACACACACCTTTAAAGGAGTACAAATATCTACAAACAAATAGACCCAAGGATCCTCCTTTTTTTTTTTTTTTTGCTATTTTGTGATTGTGTGTGTGTGTGTGTGTGTGTGTGTGTGTGTGTGTGTGTGTGTGTATTCAGCAGTGCTTAAAGAGTAAAGCTGGCCTGCTCCTAGGATGGCAACACTAAATAGATTGGCTTTGGTAGTTACTTTATTTCTTCCTTGGAAAAGTCAATTTAAAAGAATGTAAGGTTCTTCTTACACACAATCCATAATTACTCTGCTTTGCAATCCTTGTTCTATTCTGGTTAAATCCTAGGCATACCAAAACAGCAAACATAAACAAGACTAATATTCCTGCACTGAAGCCTCAGTCAGGAAACTAATTTATCTCATCTGTGCCAAAAGCAAATATCTTCACAGTCCTCCCTGCTTTGCCTTTTAGGTGACTCAGAACACCTGGTTGCCAATTGCTAGCTGATGATAATTAGTTTTCAATTAGCACCAGTTACATTTTCACCTGTTCAATTTGCAAATTCTGAATCTTTTGGCTTGTCCTATTAACAAGTTCTGATCTTTCCTGTCTTCAGTACACCTGGCAATGTGAAAGGGGGAATAGCTCTTCCACCAGGGAATTCCCTATTCATCTGCCATGCTGTCCAGTTCAATCCATCTGGTGTTAGATGAGGACTTGCTCCACAAAGACGTACTGGGAGAGACCCACATTGTTAGTCTAAGGTTTCCAGGCTCTCCTGGAAGTGTTTCTATGACTTTTCTCACTTGTTCCAAAACAGACAAATTCTTTTTTATTTCTGTAAATCAGCTTTCTTAAGATTTAACCAAAACATTAGCCAAATAATATAATTAATGGGTGAATTTTTATCAGATATTCTATTAAGATTCAATAAAACAAGAAACGAGGTAAACTTAAAGGAGATAATACAGGAAACTCTTAAGAGGGAATAGAAATATATCCTGGTGAAATTTGTTGGATATTTGTTAGAATTTGGTGGTTATATTTGAAGATATTCATTCATATCAATTAAACTAAATATGTTCATTAACTGTGTGATAGGTAGCCTCAGAATAAACATAATAATAGTGGAATGTTAAATATGAAAAAAACTAGGCACAGGCAATATCATAATATGGGGTATTTGTTATAGTTTGGCTCTGAAGTGTCCTCCCAGAAGCTCACATGTTGAAGCAAAGGAGTAAGATTCAGTGGAGGGGATTTTAGGCGATGATTTGATCACAAGGCTCTGGACATATCAGTGGATTAATCCCTTAATGGATAAATGGACTATTGAGAGGCAGAGCCTAGATAAAGAAAATAGGTCACCGGGAGCATGGCCTAGAAGGGGTTATCTTGTCCTCTGCCCCTTGCTCACTATCTCTCTCTTCCCCACTGGCTGTGAGTCCAGCACTTTCCTCCACCATACCCTACCATCACCATGTTTCTGCCTTGGTGCTATGGCCATGAACTGAATCCCCCTCAAACTGTAGGCTTAATAAATCTTTTGTTCTCTAACTTGTTCTCGCCAGGTATTTCAGACAGTGAAGAAAAACTGACTAGCACAATATTAAGTGCATTAGTGGACACATCACATTCATTTATATATTGAAAGCACATCAGTATAGCTCTTATATATAAAGACTTTTAATATCAGGTGTAGGGAAGAGAAGGGATTGAGGAGTGAGCTGGGGAGAAACTCACCAAGTGTTGTGTGCATATATATCACTATCACTCTGAACTTCATTAGAATGTGAGGCTATAATGCACCAATCAAAGTATATAAAAAAGAATTTAAAACTGAAATTGAAAAACCGAAACAGAAAATTAGTAACTTGAATCATATGCTTTCTTTTATTTTCTATTTAGAGGACATTGTTTAAATTATAAAATAACAAATAAGCCATGACTTTAAAAAAGAATGAAGAAGGGCATGGTGGCGCATGCTTGTAATCCCAGTACTTGGGAGACTGAGATAGGAGGATCACAGGTTTGAGGATAGCCTCAGCAAGTAGTGAGACTCTCAACAACCTAGTGAGACCCTGTTTCCAAATATGAAATAAAATCAGCCTGGGGGTGTAACTAAAAGGTATAATGTCTCTGGATTCAATCACACATACACACACACACAAAGAGAATGAACATAGAGTCTTTCTATAACTTCATATTTAATTTTTCATCTTTACCCACAGTTTGCAATAATTATTTTGTTTTTAATTTTAAATGTTTCCTTTTTCCTATGATTCCACAATTTTCATTACTTCAGAGATACAGATTAGGTCATCAAAATGGAGTAATTTGGGAGTATTTGTGTTGTATCTGTTTCTTAAATTATAATAAATAATGCTGCAATGGACATTCTTTTATTTATAATTTTTAGAATATTTATGAGGAATTTTTGTCAAAGGGTCTAAACTAATTTGTATAACACCTTGATATACTGCTGAATTAACTATCCAAATATTATATATCATCTTGTATTTTCAAATTCTAAATCTATATTACCAAACTGACAATATTGTTGACTCCTTTTACATTTTTTGTCATCAAGGATATATTTTACTTTTTTTTTTTTTTCGATACTGGGGATTGAGCCAAGGGGCATTCTCCCTCCGAGCTACACCCCCAGTCCCATTTTTTATTCTTTATTTTGAAACAGGGTCTCACTAAGTTGCGGGGGGCCTCACTAAGTAGTTGAAACTGGACGCGAATCTGGATCCTCCAGTGTCAGCCTCCCAAGTACTGGGATTACAAGGGAGCACCACCATGCCTGGCTTTAATTTTTGTTTTACAAATTAAATCATGCTTATTGAAGGAAACTTTAAGTTAGAAAAATACAAAAGATAGAAAGCAAGTCAAAATTACCATGAGTTTATAAACCAGAAAAATCTCTTAATGTTTTGAAATATATGTTTATATTCTTATAGAGTTAATTTAAAAACCCATTCTTGGGGGGATTGGGCTCAGGGGCATTCTACCTCTGAGCTATACCCCCAGTCCTGTTTTAATTTTTTAAAAATTTGAAAGAGTGTCTTGGTAAATTGCTGAAACTGGCTCTAAATCTGTGATCCTCTTGTCTCAGTCTCTCAAATACTAGGATTATAGGCATAAGCCCACAATGCCCAGCTAAAAATCCCATTTTGATGTTGATATTTTGGAAGAATTAACAATACCCACTTCATTGTCTAATCTCCTCAATTACATTTTGAGTTCCTTTTAGGTGTAACCATCATACTCTATGTTTATTTGATTCTACACTGTGACTTATTGTATTGTAATAAGAAAATATTCAAATACTTGAAAAATTGATGAAGTTCACTTATTTCTTAGAAAGTGACATCCACATTTTAAAAGGTTTAATTTATTGGGACTGCAGACTTATTTAATATTTTAAGGCACTCTATTTTCAAAATGTGCTGTATGTATATATTTATACATTCATTTGAGGGACACTTCTTGAGTAGCAAGCCAATCATGAAGGGGGATTTAGTTATTTTACTGAGATGTGCTATAGGACCGTTAGATAAAGCTTCAAGGAAAGAGTAAAACTGGATTTGCATATTAAAACGTATTCAAAAAAAGATAAATAGTTGCTCAGTAGACTCAGGCAGATAAGAGAAGGAAGAGTATTTCAGGAAGAGGAAGGACACAAAGACCAAAACCTCAGCCAAGGCACTGATGGTAGCTTGGTGGGAGGAAGAAGTGTTAAGACTGGAGAAGTAAGCATTGGCCACATCAGAGAGGTTATGATGTGTCAGAATAAACATAGCTACTGAAAGCATTACAGAGTAGGTATTACTGACTCAGTAACAGGAAAATTCCTAACTATATGCATTTAAGTAAGTTAGACATTTATCGCATTGAAACCAAAACCTAAGTCCCAGAAAACATGTTTCAGGTAACTTGTCGGTATAAATAAGTGTCTGTGGAAATCCCTTCTTAAATACTAAGTTACATCACTGTTGTTTCATCTGTATGCTCCCAATTTAAGCAATAAAACAGGATATTTCACAAACATCTCCCTCTTATGGTAAATTCATGAAAAGGCAGGGTTCTATTTTATTTTATTTTTTGACTTTACCTTAATGGGATTTAACTCCCAAGTCTCTAAAAACCATTGAATACCGTCATATGTCTTAAAACATCAGCTTCTAATTATGTAAATATGTATACTATTTGATGATAATATACTATTTGATGATAATATATAATTACAGGCCTTTTTACTAATGCTCTGATTTTTTTAAGACAGTACATATTTAAAATCATGAAAAAAGGTAGACTATCTTACTCAACGCTAATAACTAAACTGAGCCACCGAAGATGGTCAGAAACCAAAATAAATAAATAAATAAAGGCATGCTTGGCAATTTTCTGTGAATTAAGTTTGTCAGAGCAAAGAATATGGTTCTGAACATGTCAAATTTATACACAAGCAATATCAGTTTGACCCACCTATTATTAATCTGAGTTCATATAAGTAAAAGGAATTTAGTATACATTTTCATAGTTAAGAATTTATCAAGTGTTTCAAGTAGCATTTCTGAAGTCTTTGTAAGGTCCCCCAATCAAGGTTTGACTCATTTGACTCCAGCTGCCTGAAAATGTGCCAGGTAAGATCAGGCCACATCTTTCTCATCCCTCAGGATTCTGTAGTAAATTAGTGTAGGATCTAGATGATTTTATAATAATTATTAAATTCTCTCAAGTGGCTTTGATTTCTGGGCCTAACAGAAGAAAATCTGATTGTGATTGATTCGATTACTTAATTATCATTCTGTATTTTACTCTGCTTTTAGCATGTTCGTTCTCTTTGCAGAATTATAGTCTCTGGATTTGTATGCACTTGTAGACAACTGAAGTTTTTTACTTCAAATATGAAGAGATATAGTTAATAAGAAAGAGCTTAAGGAACTTTTAAAACGTGGCATATCCCACTGAGGTTGCTATCTCTGGATGGTCAGTGACTTCTGGCATTGATAAGACACTTATATATGTACTGCTGGCTCCAGTGATTCACTGTTCCTATCAATTTTATTGGGGCAATTTTGTATATATCATATCAAAATTGCATTTTTAACTGGTCTCTTAATTATATCTGAGGGAAGTGATGGGTGAATATGTTTACTTGCTCTGTCTGTGGGTGAAGGGTGAGTCCAGAACTTCTTTCTCCATCATTTTACTGATATCAGAAAATAGAAAACAACAACAAAAACCCCCAACCTTTTGATAAAACATCCATTTCCATAAAAAAATTTGAAAATCAGAAATGGAAGGAAACATTCTTAACCTGATAAGAGGTATTGATGAAAACTCTCAGTTCACAATACCAAGTGGTAAGAGACTGAATATGTACCCTTCTGATCTGTTAGGTAACCATGAATTTTGAAAAGATAAACAACCACCAGAAACTCTTATATATTGCTTTTGGGACTATAAATAGTGCAATCTCTTTGAAAAACCATTTGTCATTTTTGTTGGATTGTTAAACATGCACTTAGGACATGAGTGGAGTAATTTCACTTCAACTTATTTACTCAAGAGTATTAAAACATATATTCACCTATATTCATTTTAGCTTTCCCTTCAACAACCAAAAACTTGAAGTAGCTTCAGTTTTCAGCAGTTGGATGGATGTACACATTTCATTTTATTTCTTTATTTTTTGTGGTACTAGTGATTGAACCCCAGGGGTGTTATAACACTGAACTACACTCCAAGTCTTTTTTTTTATGTTTTATTTTGAAACAGGGTCTTGCTAAGTTAGCTCATGCTGGCCCTAAACCTGCAATCCTCCTGTCTCAGCCTCCTAAGTACTAAGATTATAGACATGTGCCACTTTGCCTGGCTTAGATATACAAATTCTGTTAAATCCATATAATGAAATGTTAGCAATTTAAAAAAAGATTAGTAATACATGCAACCACATGGATGAATATCAAAGTATTTTTCCATGCAAAATAAACCATTCACAAAACTTATACTGCAGGATTTAATTTACATGAGAATCTTGGAAAAACAAATCTTTATATAGTGACTGAAAACAGATCAGATTGTCAAAGCCTTGGAGTTTGGGTGAGGGTAATGACTGTAAAGGGTAATAAGGGAAACTTTTGGAATTTTGAAATGTTCTATATCTTGGTTGTGGAAGTGGTTAGACTGACAAATAAATCATTAAATTATACAATTAAAACCATGCAATCATGCAATCTCTTTTTGTAAATTATACCTCAATGAAGTTTATTAAAAGGTACAATGAAATATAAAAATATTATACCATTAATATAATACAAATACATTCACATATATTTACAAATATAACATTTCCATGTACTATATGATATGTAAGAGATCACAAAGTTATATAACCATATTTAATACTAGGCATAGCATTATTATTTTTCTTTATATGTCAAACTTTTGTGGACTTTTACAGAAAAAAATGTTAAAATGGAAAACAAAGAGTTGAGTTTTAGGGCTAAAATATGTACTTTAGGCTTTGACCTGTTAGGTCTATCAGCATGGATCCAAGATATTGGCTCTGATGTTATATAAAAAGCAAACATCATTTAAATTTTTTTATGTTGTTTTTTTGGAGGTATTGGGGATTGAACCCAGAGGCATTCTACCTTCGAGCTATACTCCCAGCCTGATTTTATTTCTTATTTGGAAATAGGGTCTCTCTAGGTTGATAAGAGTCTCACTACTTGCTGAGGCTGTCCTCGAATCTGTGATCCTCCTGTCTCAGCCTCCCAAGTACTGGGATTACAAGTGTGTGCCATCACACCCAGCTACAAACATCATTTTTAAAATCAAGTTCTGTTTCTTTAGCTTTAATTAATCTGTTGAAGTATTATCAATTTCTATAATGTCTAAATGACTGCATTAGTTTTCAACTGAAATATAAATGAAGTTTGATTCAATTTAACTAGATGATATTTAGAAAAGTCTTATATTTATCCTAAATCCACTATCTAGTCTTCCTAGAAAATCATCTATAGAGGGCATATTTTAGTTCATTTCACACTGTGTTAATTGTGTAACACACTGTAACCATTACCTTTTACCAACTACAATTACTCTTCTAATGAAAAGTGATGAATTTAACAAGAAATTATTAGAACTGTTTGATCTAAGCATGAGCAAGTGGTTGATGGGAAATCCTTCCTAATGAATATTTAATTCCCTTTACCACTCCCTCCTTCAATTTTGTAATTGAATTACATGCTTCAATTTAGTTAAATAATGAAATAATAATTTTACACATCCAGTGTACAAAGCATTATAATGTGCAATATTAACTATAAGGAATCTC
>PVLC010030544.1:0-13847 GCA_004027655.1 Graphiurus murinus | reverse complement strand
CCCAGCCCCATTTTATTTTTTGTTTTGAAACAGGGACTCACTAGGTTGCTGAGAGTCTCACTGTATTGCTGAAGCTATCCTCAAACTGACATACTACTATCACAGCCTCCCAAATACTGAGATTACAGTCGTGGACAACCAAGACCCTTTCCTGGATAACAATTTATAACTAGCAAATATATCCAGTGCTGTACATAGCCTTAACAAACTAGGTACCTTGCGTACCATACAAAACTGAAACACAATTTCATTTAATGTGAAGAACATAATCTACCCATAATATTTATGACCAAATACAGCATTAGCTACAAAAAAGAACCTTTGTCCTTTGATAAGGGATACCAAAGAAATCTGTGGGGTTTTATTTATGTATTTATTTTTTGTGGTAAGGGGGATTGAACTCAGGGGCATTCTCCCTCCAAGCCACACACTCAGCCTTATTTTTTATTCTTTATTTTTAAACAGTTTCACTAAATTGCAGAGGGCCTCACTAAGTACTGAAGTTGAACCTGCTATCCTCCTGTCTCAGTCTCCCAAGTACTGGGATTACAAGTGTGTGCCACCACGCCCAACTTCAAAGAAATCTTTTGAATCACTGATTCCATTTCTTTACATCCAAATCAAGTTTATCGAAGGTTCTCTTGGCTCTGTTTTTTTGTTTGTTTGTTTGTTTGCTTGTTTGTTTTAGTTACCAGAAAAATTAATAGATTATTCAGAAACTTCCAGGTAAGGAAAAATAGAAGGTAAAACGTTCAAATTTCATTCAGCACATTTACATTAACTTATTACAAAGCAAAACCTTTGTGTAAACCACGAAAAACAGCCCAACAGAGTAATAACCTCTAGGATAAAAAGCAAAGACTCATTAACAGAGCACTCAATCTTTTTTGTGTGTGTGTTTGTTTTTCCTGGTACCAGTGACTGAACCCAGGGACGTCCTACCTCTGAGCTACACCCCCCAGCCCTTTTTTACTTTTGGTCTGGAAACAAGGTCTCCGTGTGTTGCTGAGGATGTTCTTGAACCTCCCGTCTCCTATCTCAGCCTATCAAGTACTGTGGGTACACTAGCACCACCGCGCCCGGCAGCACTCATTACTTTAAATGTAAAAATCGCATGGCTTTGATCTACTTGTCAACTCTGGCACTTGTTCCCTGAAAGGAATTCTTCTAACTGAAAGTTATAATCACTACACGTCTGAAGATCATGCAGGAAGCGACATTTGTTTCTGGTACCAGAAAGCTGTAAACTTATTCTGGCTTGCTTAAAGTTCATTCTACTCAGCCTTAACACAAGAATTTATGACACTCTTTTTACATCACAGTCTAAGCGTATGGAGACATAAAGTGGTCCTTTCTTCACATGAAAACTAACTTTACCCCCTGTCCATCTCCACTGCCTAGGTGCCCTCTTGAATATACTTTGACTCCAGCTTTAACTGTTACTTAGTGAAAAGATTTCCTTCCTTAAATATGAAATGCTCCAACCCCACAAAGAAGTTGGGTTAATTGTAAAGCCAAATCACTGCCCAACAGGCTGCTTCTCGTATGCTCACTGCAAAATCAAAATTACGAAAGGTTCTCTGGGATCAGATTCTTTTTTTTTTTTTTTTTCCTTTTCTTTTAGAGTTACCAGCAAGAAAGCAATCTCAGGCTGCGACGGTCCCCCGTATAACCGCAGGCTGGACCGAGGGATACGGTGAGCATCAACATACCTGGAGGAAGCTGCAAATTAGCCGGCAACTGGATTGTCGTGGTGCCGGGGGCTTTCACGGTGACTATCTGCGGGGCGGGCAGCTGAGGGCCGCCGCTGAGTTTAGGAAGAGCATTGACAGGAGCCACTTTGGTCACTAGGGTCCCCACGGAGTTGCGCAGGGGCTGGGACGCCGTGGACTCCACGCAGACACTGGCGGGAGCCTGGGACGCGGCGGCCAGGGCTACTGGGGCGCTCTCCAGACGGACCGGCAGAGCCCCGGCGGGGGCCATGGTCACGGTCCCCGAGGCGCTCCCGACCGCAGGAGCCGCGCCGGCCGGCTCCGAGAGGCCCACGGGCATCCCGCGCCGTCAGCCGCAGCTGCGGCGCCGCCGTTCCGGGAGCTGAGGCGAGGCGGGGGGCGAGCGGCAGCCGAGTCCAGCGCACCTCCGGCTCCACAGCATCGCTGGAGGCGCCGGGGCCGCGCACAGCAGCGAGCGGCGGGCGCCCCGGGCAGCAGCACCGCCCAGCCTCTCGCACGTGCGCCCGCTCAGCCGCAACTCAGCCCGGGCCGACGCGCCGGAGGAGGACGTGCAACTCGCGCGAGGAAGGGTGACGCTTCTGCTCGCGCTCCGGACCCTGCCGGAAAGTTAAAAACTACCGGCCCGGGACGACCCCAAGACCCCTACGTGCGCTCCGCACCGCCCAGCGGCGCGGCCCCGCCAGCCATGTTTATATAGCCACGCGGAGAGCTCGCGCAGGCGCCCTGGCCGCCGCCGCCGCCCGGGCTTCCCCGGAACCCGGGCTCCTGATTGGCCAGCGAGCGGAATCGCGCTCGTGACGTCAGGGGACGGCTCCAGAGGGCGTTAGAACCTTCCCCAGAATTAGGGAGGAAGGACTGGCGAAGTGCCAAAAACCTATCACGTGCAAGAGGCGAACTGCGGCATCCGGATCCTCTCCTTGATATCACCAGTTGTGTGTCCCTCAGAAAGCTTGAACTAACTAGGCTCCCCAAACTCCCGTGTTTAAAAGGGAAAATGTGGACGACTAATTTTGAGATGTAATTCAATGAGACTCAATCAAAAAGTCAAAAGTGAGCCGGGCGTGGTGGCGCACGCTTGTAATCCCAGCATTTGGGAGGCTGAGACCGGAGGATCCGGGTTCGCGGCCAGGCTCAGCTACCTAGTGAGACACTCCGCAACTTAGTGAGACTCGGTTTCAAAATAAAGAATAAAAAATAGGGCTGGGGGTATAGCTCGGAGGTAGAATGCCCCTGAGTTCAATCCCCAGTACCGCAAAAAAAAAAAAAAAAAAAAAAAAAAAAAAAGTCAAAAGTGTCCCTAAAATTAGCACTACGGTTGACATTGTCAAAATAAGAACAGTGTACAATTTGCCGTCTGTAAAATGTGCCTGTCTTCATATCATTTTAGAGCTCAACTACCTAAATCTAAAAATGGAATTTTTTTCTTCCTCCTTTCTGCTTTATCTCTATTGCCTCTGCATTGATTTAAATTGTTTGCAGCCGGGCATGATGGCTGAGACAGAGGATTGCAGATTCGAGTCCAGCCTCAGCAACTTAGTGAAAAAAAAAAGGGCTAGGGATGTAGCTAATAGAATGCTCTAGGTTCAATCCCCAGTACCAACTTTAAAAAATAAAAATAAAAAGTAGAGCAGGGTGTGGTGACACACCCTTGTAATCCCAGTACTTAGGAGTCTGAGACAGGAGGATCCCGGTTCGCAGCCAGCCTCAGCTATTTAGTGAGGCCCTCCGCAATTTAGTGAGGCCCTGTTTCAAAATAACAAGGAATAAAAAAAAAAAAAAAAAAAAAAAAAAGACTGGGGGTGTAGCTTGGAGGTAGAATGCACCTGGGTTCAATCCCCAGTACTGCAAAAATAAAACAATAACAAATAAATAAATACATATATAAATAAATAAAAAGTAGCCGGGAGTGGTGGTGCATGCTTGTAATCCCAGCATTCGGGAGGCTGAGACCGGAGGATCCGGGTTCACAGCCAGCCTCAGCTACCTAGTGAGGCCCTCCGCAACTTAGTGAGACTCGGTTTCAAAATAAAGAATAAAAAATAGGGCTGGGGATATAGCTCGGAGGTAGAATGCCCCTGAGTTCAATCCCCAGTACCGCAAAATAAATAAATAAATAAATAAATAAATAAATAAATAAATAAATAAATAAATAAGTAAGTAAATAAGCCAGACGTGGTGTGCATGCTGTAGTATTTGGGAAGCTGAGACAGGGGAATCCCAGGTTCCAGGACAGACTCAGCAAGTAGTGAGACTCTCATCAACCTAGCAAGACCCTGTTTCCAAATAAGAAATAAAATAAAATCGGATTGGGGGTGTAGCTCGAAGGTAGAATGCCTCCAGGTTCAATCCCCAGTACCCCCACACACATATACACACAAAAGTAAATAACAAAATAAAATAGGGCAGGGGATCAGAGGCAGAAGCTCTTGGGTTCAATCCCCAGTACTAGCACTAAGATCTTAAATTCCATCCATTGAAAAGTGTTCTTGGAGCTGGGCGTGGTGGCACACACTTGGAATCCCAGCATTTGGGAGGCTGAGACCAGAGGATCCGGGTTCGCGGCCAGCCTCAGCTACCTAGTGAGGCACTCCGCAACTAAGTGAGACCCTGTTTCAAAATAAAGAATAAAAAGTAGGGCTGGGGGTGTAGCTCGGAGGTAGAATGCCCCTGAGTTCAATCCCCAGTACTGCAAAAAAAAAAAAGAAAAAGAAAAAGAAAAGTGTTCTTGGAGCTGGGCGTGGTGGCGCAGGCTTGTAATCCCAACATTTGGGAGGCTGAGACTAGAGGATCCGGGTTTTCGGCCAGCCTCAGCTACCTAGTGAGGCACTCCACAACTTAGTGAGACCCAGTTTCAAAATAAAGAATAAAAAATAGGGCTGGAGGTATAGCTCGGAGGTAGAATGCCCGAGTTCAATCTCCAGTACTGAAAAAAAGAAAAGTGTTCTTGAATGAAACAATAATGTAGTCCAATATGGGAATACCTGCCCCTTTGTCATCTCATCAGAAAAGATGCCTTGGTTTCAGACTCTTGTCATATACATTGGTGGAAAACGAAACTATACCAAAGACTTTGCAAGTTGGCCAGATAATATGCTGTGAATGTGTTCCCCAAAGTTTGTTTGTTTGTTTGTTTGTTTATTTATTTATTTATTTCGATACTGGGGATTGAACTCAGGGGCATTCTACCTCCAAGCTATGCCCCCAGCCCTATTTTTTATTCTTTATTTTGAAACCGGGTCTCACTAAGTTGCGGAGTGCCTCACTAGGTAGCTGAGGCTGGCCGCGAACTGGGATCCTCCGATCTCAGCCTCCAGGATGCTGGGATTACAAGCCTGCGCCACCACGCCCGGCTCCCCAAAGTTTTTATGTTGAAATCTTAGTATTAGGAGGTAGAACCTTTGGGGGGAGATTAAATCTAGAGGCACTTATGTTAAAAAACCCACCCATCACAAAAATGGTAAGAATGTGAAACTTTAATTACCATCCCCCAGTGTGCACAGGTATCCAAACGTGATATTGTAACTCATATATAATTTTGCTTGCCAGTTACAAATAAATTAAGCAAATAAATAGTCAACTTGTATAAGGAAACCTGGGAGACGTCCCTTGCCCTTCTCACCATGTGAGGTTACAGTAAAGCACCACCACTCAGGAAGCAATCTCTCACCAGACACCAAATAGCCTTTATCTTCACCTCCCAGGCTCCAGAATGGTAAGAAATAAATTTGTTTTTTATAAACTACTCAGTTTCTATTATTTTGGTTCCAGTGCCCAAAACACAAAGACAACAGGCAACTTGGTATTTACAGCTCGTATCTGCTAGCTTCCCCGCTAACTGGGACCAAAACACCTGACAAGAACGACTCAGAAAAGGAGAGACTGATTTTTGTTTTGGTTCGTTTTTGTTTTTTTTTTTTTTTTTTTGGTGTGTGTGTGTGTGTTTGTGGTACTGGGGAATGAACCCAGTGGGGGGAGAGGGGATTTTACCTTCGAGCTACAACCCCAGTCCTATTTTATTTTTATTTGAAACCGGGTCTCACTAGGTTGCAGAAGCTGTCCTTGAACCTACAATCCTCCTGTCTCAGCCTCCCAAGTACTGGGATTACAGGTGTGCACAACCAAGCCTAGATAGGGATTTACTGTTTGGCTTACAGCTTCAGAGGTTTCAGTCCCTGGTCAGTTCGTTCCAGGGTAGAAATTATGGCAGAAGGGCATTGGGGTGGGGGAGGAGGATGCTTACCTCTGGGACAGACAGGAAGCAGAGAGAGAGAGAAGGGGCTGAGGGTGCCCCCAGGAAGGTGAACCCTTCCAGGGCACGCCCCCAGTGACCTAGTTCCTCCAATTAGGTCCTACCTCCCAACAGGCAACAGTCCTTTTTTTTTTTTTTTTTGCAGTACTGGGGATTGAACTCAGGGGCATTCTACCTCCGAGCTATACCCCCAGCCCTATATTTTATTCTTTATTTGGAAACAGGGTCTCACTAAGTTGCGGAGGGCCTCACTAGGTAGCTGAGGCTGGCCGCGAACCCGGATCCTCTGGTCTCAGCCTCCCGAATGCTGGGATTTACAAGCCTGCGCCACCATGCCTGGTTTTTTTGTTTGTTTGTTTGTTTTTTGTGGGGTTTTTTGTAGTACTGGGGATTGAACCCAGGGGCATTCTACCTCCGAGCTACATCCCCAGTCCTATTTGTTATTCTTTAGTTTGAAACAGGGTCTCACTAAGTTGCAGAGGGCCTCACTAAGTAGCTGTGGCTGGCCAAGAACCCCGATCCTCTGGTCACAGCCTCCCAAGTACTGGAATTACAAGCATGCGCCAACACACTCGGCTAGTCCATTCATTTGTTAATGGATTAATCCATCAAAGTCTGCATAATCCAAACATTGCCTAAAAGCCCCACCTCTGAACCTGCCAGCAAGGCCAGACACTTTCAATATTGGAGCTTTGAGAGAACATTCCAGATCCAAACTATAACACAGCCTCTAGTTTGCTGACTCACTGTGAACCCTCCACACAGGCGCTACCCACAAGTTCTAGTGGAGGCTCTACACTTCTCCGCCTTTGCTGGTGGCCTCCCACGTCTCATCCTGTCCAAATCACAATTCATCTCATTAACCAAATTAATCCCAGACTCCCCCCATCCCCCACAATTTACCTGAGCACTTACCTTTACTCAAGGCAGAGTTTGGGAGAGGAATACTGATCACTAAAAGATGCCTTTCCCTTTTTAAAGTTGTTTTCAGCAATTGATTCATTTTACTGACTTAAAATCTCTAGTTAAAAGAGTAATTTATTCAAGAGGGTAGGGTTCCAACCAGTCTGTATGATGCCCAAATATGTCTCTTTCCACTCCAAAACAAATGTCTGATTCATCATATATCCCACACTCTCTGGCTAAAGTCTTGAGCATAAAAGGAATTAAATAAATATTTGCTAAGTGGATGATTGAAGGAGCCACACATTTTCAGGGAAGCAAACCAGTGTAACAGATTTGAATCTTAGATCTCTCCACTAGGTGAGGAAATGGTTTAGCCTTGATTTTTCTCCTTTATATAGTATTGCATGGTTCAATAAATATGGAAGGCTAAAAGTTTGCTTTAAGAACCCTTTCTTTAAGCCGGGCGTGGTGGCGCAGGCTTGTAATCCCAGCATTTGGGAGGCTCAGACTGGAGGATCTGGGTTCGAGACCAGCCTCAGCTACCTAGTGAGGCCCTCCGCAACTTAGGGAGACTGATGTAGGACAGAAGGAATAAAATTTAGGCAGAAAGGAGACATTGGGGGGGGGGATAGTTTTAAAATCTGAAGAGTTCTAGCTGACCCCACCCTATAGGGTGTGCTCAATCTTAGAAAACTCTAAGTGGGCCACACCTTTTTAATCCCCTGAATCCCAGCCCCCATGAGACACTCAGGGCAAAGGTCAGACCCATCTTGAAACACCCATCTTAACCTGAGGAAGAGGAGGACCCACTTTGGACCGCCTACCTGTCGCCCACCAATACCTGGAAGAAGGAGGAGGTCCAGACTTCTTCTGTGCCCACCTCTCGAAAGCCTATAAAAGACGGACTTATACCACGCCTCGGCCTCTTTGGAACTGGGAAACGCGTCTGGCCAGGAAGATGCCTGCTCACCTGTTTTTCTCCCCCTTTCCTTATTTTTCCTAAATAAATTCCTACTTTTTGTTCCTAAATGGCACGTGTTAAAATTCTTTTTATCATGGATGCCAAGGACCCACGTGTGGGACCGGTTATCCCACAACAAGACCCTGTTTCAAAATAAAGAATAAAAAAATAAAATAAAATAAAAAATAGGGCTGGGGGTATAGCTTGGAGGTAGAATGCCCCTGATTTCAATCCCCAGTACTGCAGAAAAAAATAATAATAACAAAGAGGTAGCCAGCATGATGGCCCACACTTGTAATCCCAGTACTTGGGAGGCTGAGACCAGAGGATCCAGATTCCTGGCCAGCCTCAGCTACTTAGTGAAGCCCTGTTTCCAAATAAGGAATAAAAAATAGGGCTAGGGGTGTAGCTCCAAGGTAGAATGCCCCTGAGTTCCATCCCCAGTCCTGCAAAAAAACCCAAAAAAACAACTTTCTCTTTAAGGAGACCTTCCACATTTTCTTTCTTTTTTTTTGCGGTACTGGGGATTGAACTCAGGGACATTCTACCTCCGAGGTACACCCCCAGCCCTATTTTTTAGTTTTATTTTGAAACAGGGTCTCACTAAATTGCGGAGTGCCTCACCAGGTAGCTGAGGCTGGCCACGAACCTGGATCCTCTGGTCTCAGCCTCCCAAATGCTGGGATTACAAGCGTGCGCCACCACACCCGACCCACATTTTCTTATAATTGTGTATGTTGATTTTATAATTTATCTCACTAATGGGAACCTTTTGTTTTATTTTGTTTTGGTTTTTTTGTTTGTTTTTGTTTTTTGGTACTAGGGATTGAACCCCAGGGTGCATTGCCTCTGAACTATATGCTCAGCCCTTTCCATTTTTATTTGGAAACAGGGTCTAAGTTGCTGAGGCTGGCCTTGAACCTGCAATCAACCTCCCAAATTCTGGGATTATAGGCATGCACCACATGCCCAGCTGATAGGAACCTTAATTGCCATGATCCAAAAATTAAACTTCAAGCCGGGAATGGTGGCACATGCTTGTAATCCCAGCATTTGGGAGGCTGAGACTGGAGGACAGGGTTCGAGGCCAACCTCAGCTGCTTAGTGAGGCCCTCCGCAACTTAGTGGGACCCTGTTTCAAAATAAAGAATAAAAAATAGGGCTGAGGGAGCCGGGCGTGGTGGCGAAAGCTTGTAATCCCAGCATTTGGGAGGCTGAGACCAGAGGATCCTGGTTCTCGGCCAGTTTCAGCTACCTAGTGAGGCACTCCTAAACTAAGGGAGACCCTGTTTCAAAATAAAGAATAAAAAATAGGGCTGGGGGTGTAGCTCGGAGGTAGACTGCCCCTGAATTTAATCCCCAGCACCGCAAAAAAAAAAAAAAAAAAAAAAAATATATAGGGCTGAGAGTATAGCTCTGAGGTAGAATACCCGGGGTTCCATCCCCAGTACCGCAAAAAAAAAAAAAAAAAAATTAAACTTCGACTTTCCTGTCTCCCTCTCCTCTTTCCCGTCTCACTCTGTCTTCCTGTCTCCATCTCGGCTTCCTGTCTTTCTCTCTGGCTTCCTGTTTCCACCTCTGGCTTCCTTTTTCCCTCTCTGGCTTCCCGTTTCCCTCCCCAGTTTCTGGTCTTCCTCTTTGCTTTCCTGACTCCTGTAGCTTCCCATCTTCCCTCTTCCCCAAATAAAAAATAAAAAAAATTATTATACAGAAAAAAAATTAAACTTCTCCCTACCCAGCACTGTTACCCACTATCCTGAATTTGAAGTTTAGTAATGCTTTTTTTTTTGTAGTACTGGGGATTGAACCCAGGGGCATTCTACCTCTGAGCTACAGCCCCAGCCCTATTTTTTATTCTTTACTTTGAAACAAGGTCTAAGTTGCAGGGGGCCTCACTAAGCAGCTGAGGCTGGCCTCGAACCCAGATCCTCCAGTCTGAGCCTCCCAAATGCTGGGATTACAAGCGTGCGCCACCACGCCCAGCTCTATTTTTTACTCTTTATTTTGAAACAGGGTCTCACTAAGTTGCAGAGTGCCTCACTAGATAGCTTAGGCTGGCCACGAACCTGGATCCTCGAGTCTCAGCCTCCCAAATGCTGGGATTACAAGTGTGCACCACCATGTCCGGCTAGACTATGAAGTTTAAATACAAAATGGAGCAGAGAAATAAGGCAGTAGCAGAACTCAAAAAATTTAAGAAAGAGCTTTTCTTTATGCTAACAGCATGCTTGCACACTGGTGGCAATGATATAGGAGAGATGGAAATTGCTGCTAAAGGAATAAAGAAAGGAGATTTGTTCAAAACTTGTTCTTGAAGGCAAAAAGAAATGGAATGTAGTGCACAGTGGATGGTTCAGCTTCGATAGGAGCATAGGTAGATCATCTAGATCAACAGAAAAGGAGGCAGAGTTCCTGACCACGATGTGGGTAAGTGGATACTTGTGATGGTAGGAACTTGTCTAAGTCTCTTCTAATGATTCTCCCTCCTTCAATCCAATACATGTCCCTCACTCTTTCTTTCTTTTTTTTTTTTTTTGCGGTACTAGGGATTGAACTCAGGGGCATTCTACCTCTGAGCTATACACCCTCAGCCCTATTTTTTTATTCTTTATTTTGAAACAGGGTCTCACTAAGTTGCGGAGTACCTCACTAGGCAGCTGAGGCTGGCTGAGAACTCGGATCCTCTGGTCTCAGCCTCCCAAATGCTGGGATTACAAGCATGTGCTACCACGCCGCCCAGCTGTTCCTCACTATTTCTAGGATGAGCTTCCTGTAATGCAAATTTAACTAACTCTCCCACTTACCATGTTTTAACATCTTCCCAGCACTCACGGGATAAAACTCTTAAGTAGTTAGCATGGCATACAAAGTTCATTAGGATCTGACTCCTACTAAGGTGTCCAAGAATCTCACGCTGCCATGTTCCCATTAACACCTTCCATGGCATCATAGTTAACTACAGGAACTTCCCAAATGCCCTAGGCTGGTTCAACATCATGCTTTGCATATGTTGTTCCACTTCCCTTTGTAAACTTTCCACACTTGAAACCCATGCTTTACCTGGCCAATTCCTAATCGCCCTTCAAAAGTCAATAATCAGCCAGGCACAGTGGCACAGACCTGTAATTCTAGCTATTCAGGAAGCTGAGATAGGCAGATCCCAAGTCCAAGACCAGCCTGGGAAATTTAATGCGACCCTGTTTCAAAATAAAGTTTAAAAAGGATGTGGCTCCGGTGGTTGTGCGTCAGTGGTAGAGCACTTGCCTGGTTTGTGCAAGGCCCTGAGTTCAATTCCTACTCCAAAGAAAAAAGAAGTCAACCATCTACCTTGTGCCCCCTGAATGAGTGCAGAACCTCTTTCTTCTTCCATATCCCTTTAGCATAGAAGTTACTATACGTAGCATTCAAGTTGTTTTTCTTCTCTATCATCTCCCACTGGATTGTGAACTTCCTGATTCTAAAACTGTAAAGCTCAAGCTGGGCATGGTGGCACACACTTGTAATCCCAGTACTTGGGAGGCTGAGACCGGAGGATCCGGGTTCTCGGCTAGCCTGAGCTACTTAGTAAAGCCCTTCACAACTTAGTGAGACCCTGTTTCAAAATAAAGACTAAAAAATAGGACTGGGGGTGTAGCTCGGAGGTAGAATGCCCCTGAGTTCAATTTCCAGTACTGAAAAAAAAAAAAAAAAAAAGACTCATAGCAGGACTAAAAGGGAGAGAATCTAATATATAGTAGATACTGACAAAGAGAAATTTTTTTTTTTTTTTTTTTTTTTTTTTGGTACTGGGGATTGAACCCAGGGTCATTCTACCTCTGAGATAAACTCTCAGCCCTATCCTATTTTATTTTGAAACCGGGCCTCATTAAGTTGCTGAGGTTCTCACTAATTTGCTAAGACTGGTCTCAAACCTGTGATCCTCCTGTCTCAGCTTCTCAAGTACTGAGAATTGTGTTTTTCGTTGGTGATTTCGGCATAATGCTGAAGAGATGTCTACTGCTCATAAGTGCAATTAGGCTGAACTTACACACAAAATACACATGCTAGACAGTCATTTTCAGGCATGAATTATAGTACAGCATTGTTTGGTGAGAATATGATGTTAATGGATCGACAATATATGCTAAGTAAACTGTCTTTAAACAGAAGCACACATGAGACAGGATTATAAGTTGATCATTGGGCAAATATCTTATGATTAGAGGCTCCAAGGAACTTCCCTATATTTCTCCTAGGAGCAATGGTTGAGTATTTGTTAATTCCGCATTTGTAGACTTTACAGAACAGAACTACCTTGAATAAGAAGCGTGACATGCTTGTAATCCCAGCATTCGGGAGGCTGAGACCGGAGGATCTGGGTTTGTGGCCAGCCTCAGCTACCTATTGAGGCCCTCCGCAACTTAGTGAGACCCGGTTTCAAAATAAAGAATAAAAAAAAAATAGGGCTGGGGGTATAGCTCAAAGGTAGAACGCCCCTGAGTTCAATTCCCAGTACCACAAAAAAAAAGAAGAGTGAATTGTATATACACTCTTTTCCTTGACCCAAATGAAAATAAGTCACAAATTTTTCTTTTTCTTATTTATTTATTTATTTATTTTGGTACTGGGATTGAACCCAGGGATGTTCTACCTCTGAGCTATACCTACAGCCCTTTTATTTATTTATTATTATTTATTTATTTTGCTGTACTGGGGATTGAACCCAGGGACACTCTACCTCCCAGCTACACCCCCCAGTCCTATTTTTTATTCTTTACTTTGAAACAGGGTCTAAGTTGCGCCACCATGCCCGGCAGCCTTTTATTTTTTGTTTTGAAACAGGGTCTCACTAGGTTACTGCAAGTCTCATTAAATTGCTGAGGTTGGCCTCAAACCTGCAATACTTCTGTCTCAGCCTCCCAAGCACCACCACACTGGCTAGACATTTTCCTTTTACTGCTAAACACTTCAATGCATATTTCCTAAAGACAAGGATATTCACTTATATAATCATAGTACAATGAACAAAATAAGGGAATTTAACACTGACACAGTTATTTAGTCAACAAATTTTTTTTTTTTTTTTTTTTTCGGTACTGGGGATTGAATTCAGGGGCATTCTACCTCTACCTCCGAGCTATACCCCTAGCCCTATTTTTTTATTCTTTATTTTGAAACAGAGTCTCACTAAATTGTGGATGGCCTCACTAGGTAGCTGAGGCTGGTCGAGAACCTGGATCCTCTGGTCTCAGCCTCCCGAATGCTGGGATTACAAGCGTGCGCCACCACGCCCGGCTCCCAGCCCTATTTTTTGTTCTTTATTTTGAAACAGGGTCTCACTAAGTTGCGGATGGTCTCACTAGGTAGCTGAGGCTGGCTGAGAACCCAGATCCTCTGGTCTCAGCCTCCAAAATGCTGGGATTACAAGCATGCGCCACCACGCCTGGCTACCAAATCTTAAATCAACAAATATTTTTCAATTTTTGCAAGTGATTCCAATAATGTCCTTTATAGAATTTTTTTCCTAATCCAAGACTCATTTCAGAATCAAGCATTACATATAGTTATATATGTTACACACACACACACACACACACACACACACACACACACTCACTTTAATATAAAGCATTCAGCTTTTCTTTGTTCTCTCTCTTTCTCTCTCTCTCTGTAGCATTGGAGATTGAACCCAGGGTTGTTCTAACTCCAAGATATGCCTCCAGCCCTTTTTATTTATGTGTGTGTATGTGTGTGTGTGTTTCTGAGGCTGATCCTCCTGTCTCAAGCCTCCCAAGTACTGGGATACAGGCATGTGCCACTGTGTTGGGAGCGGTGAAGCTGCTGCGCCTAAAAGATGGCGACTGCAGTAAAGTACCTCAGTGCAGTAAAGTACCTCAGTGCAGTAAACAACTCCTAATAAGGCGTTATGGTAAAACAGCAATGTCAGCTTATGTGCAGGCTAGCTTTCCTGACCAATTGGAGCTCAGATACGAGTCAAGTCCTGATTGGCCAGAAGCAG
>PVLC010030543.1:0-19423 GCA_004027655.1 Graphiurus murinus | reverse complement strand
CAAGTGACTGCCCAAGGCAATTTTAGGTAATTTTCTTGTGGAATCATTTGTCATATTTGCAGCTACAGTATTAATTTTATGAAAAGAAAGGAAAACACACACACACACAACCTGAATAAAGAAACACGAAAATTTGTATTTATAGAATGTAGAAATTCTAAATAAAATAATGGGCCTTTAATACTAATGCAAAATTATTTTTAAGTATATCAGATTAGTGAGCAAAGCAACAGTTTGTTATTTGCATTCAGAATGATAATAAAAAGAATGTTATCAAAGCAGTCAGAATTAGAGAAGGATTATTTTATTAATTATTAAGAAGAAATCGAAGAATTCTGAAAAGCATTTTCTCTTACTTTTGTATTAGGATATAAATTGATTTATAGTATAACAAAAAAGCCAAATCATAAGTATAATTTTGATTGTGCAGGACAAGAATCATTTAGAATATACAATTAAGATTTGTAGGGATTCTAGTTTAAAGACCTGAAAGTATTATGATTTATAACATAAGAGATTCAGGTATTTACCATATTTCTTATCACTGCAATGGTATAACATAAGAGGATCTTACTTTAAATTTTAGAAATACTTATTTCTTTTCTCTTTTTTTGTAGTACTGGGGATGGTACCCAGGGGCATTCTACCTTTGAGCTAAACCCTCAGCCCTCTTTTTTATTCTTTATTTTGAAACAGGGTCTCAGTAAGTTGCAGAGGGCCTTACTAGGTAGCTGAGGCTAGCCAAGAACCAGATCTTCCAGTCTTAGCCTCCCAAGTACTGGGATTACAGCGTGTGCCACCACGCCCAGCTAAAAATACTTATTTCAAATAAAAAATTTATGTAAAATAAATTTCAAGTAAATGTATCAGGAGCCACTTTAAGACTTTAGTTCAGATTTATAATGAGTGTTGCAGGCCAAATAATATCTATTTCAGCAGAATCATAGAATTTTAGATTTGAAAGGGAATTAAGAGATTATTAAATTAACCCTATCACTTTATCCAGGAGCAAATGGAAGCCTAGAAAATTGAATAGAAGCATACAAAATTATACAGCCAGACAATCACAATAATTAGGTTAAAGCCCAGATTTGTTTGTTGATTTTTAATCTATTGCACCCCCTGGTCTTTTTCTTGATAGAGAAAAATTCGGATAAAGTTGACATATAAAAGACTCTTTTAAGATCTAGTATATATAAATGAATGTTCATTACAGCCTACGAGATTTTTAGTCTAGATTTTTACGGTGACTTTTTGTTAAACTAAGTTTTAATGGGTCAAAGGCTATAATTGAGAATGAAAATATTACTTTGCAGCCATAATATATAATTTTAACCTTTCTGTCAAACTCTTTTCACTTATGCAAAAGTAAGTAAAATAAATAGATTTTCCACTATTTTGGAGAAGCACTGGTTTTAAGGTAGTTAAGCTGCTTTCTCAATCTAACATCTGTGAACTTATAAAGACTAATACTTTAAAAGTATATGAAAACATGAAGAAAAAAAAACAGTAAAATATGTACCTGCAGTTGTATTTTTGTATCTTTGCTGACACTTTTTGTTCTCCAGCGTCTTGTGACCCGCTTGTCTTTCTTTGAAATATCTACACAGTTAGCCTATATTACACAAATAGTTAAAAGCAACACGAGGTTATTAAGTTCACATAGATGACACACAGACAAAGAACACAGCAAGTTAGTAAAGAATTACTGTTAGAACCTTGAAGCAAACCAACCAGGAGAAAGGCAATGCATTCTAAGCAGAAACAAGCACTTAGCTGTAAAATGCATTTTTCTGATATGCAAAATGAAAACAGGATTAGAGATCTTGAGCATTTTTTTCTACATGAAAAAATACTCAATTCTGAAAGTGTCTACTTTTGTATCTTCAAATCTATCATTTCTAATGTGATAGAAATGTGAAAAAATGATTTGGAGATATATTTCTATAGGAGTTTATGGTTTACTTAAACGTAAAGCATTTTTTTACCAGCCTGTACCTCATTAAGATGTATGATTACAATGCACCAATTAAAAAAATGTTCACTTAAAATTTTTAAAAATGTACAGTACTTGGGAGGCTGAGACTGGAGGATCCAGGTTCATGGCCAGCCTCAGCTACTTTGTAAGGCTCTCCGCAACTTAGTGAGATCCTGTTTCAAAATAAAGACTAAAAAATAGGCCTGGGGGTGTAGCTCGGAGGTAGAAAGCCCCTGGGTTCAATCCCCAGTATTGCAAAAATAAATAAATAAATAAAATTTTTAAAAAGGTAAAACATTTTTTAAAAGTCAGCTTAATTAACACAATGAAGCTAAGATTCAAAAATATTAAGAAAAACTACAGATTATCAACTAATCTGTATTGTAGTTATTTTCTTTTAAATATTACCTTGTATAGTATAGAATGATCCAGGAAAGATTAAAGGTTAATATCTTAAGTCTTTTTCCAGCAGCAGTAATAGATTTACCTGCATGTCAGTAAAGTTAGGTGCTGACTGAGTTCTCTGGAGTATTTCCAAATTTTGCAGGAGTTTGCTAAGTTCCACAAGGTTTGACTGGCAGTGTGCAAGATCTAGTAAAAATCGGAAATAAAAATATGTTAAGAGTTGGGCAGGAAGTAGTGATGATGGTAATAAAAGTTAGTTAATCTACAATGTGGCAAATACAATCAGACAGATCCATGTCTACATGGTGGTGACACCCACACATGAAATCAAACAGAACTTCCTTGATTTTGAGGCATAAAACCATTGATTATTAGATGATTTCAAAGCCCATGCTCACCAATTAATGACTCAGTATAATGATCATTAAAATCTCAGTCAACCGGCTGGGCGTGGTGGCGCACGCCTGTAATCCCAGCATTCAGGAGGCTGAGACAGGAGGATCCGGGTTCGCCGCCAGCCTCAGCTACCTAGTGAGGCACTCCGCAACTTAGTGAGACCCAGTTTCAAAATAAAGAATAAAAAATAGGACTAGGGGTATAGCTCGGAGGTAGAATGCCCCTGAGTTCAATCCCCAGTACCACAAAAAAAAAAAAAAAAAAAAAAATCTCAGTCAACTTGTGCATGATCACTTTCCTGCTGGGATGGCTTTTATCAGTGGGAACATACTCAAGGGAATTTAGCAGTCTTGTGGTTTTATTTCTAGGGGCCTGTCTACTTGGTTCTCTAAAATGTTTTATAAGGGGGTTGTCTGGAATTTTGCAGGAGTCCAAATCAAGTTTAGAAAAACAGAATGGAATATAATATTCAGCTAAATGTATTTATAATTTAGCTCACTAATAATGTTGCAATGAATGATTTCTTTAAAATCTATTAAAATATAATACTAATTTAATATTTTATTTATATGGGAAAAATGTTTCAAGATCCAAGAAATTTCCTTACATATTTAAGATCTGGACTGGCATAAGCCCAGACCTATGAATAGCTGGCTACTTTCAGTATTGAAACTATATATCAGATGCATAATGGGTTCCATAAGATGTTACATCTTTTGAAATGCAACCAATGAAATATGTAGCCAATGAAATAATCAAGAAATGTTCTTACTTTTGAAATGCAACCAATCTCAATCTTAGGCAATCTCTATGACAAATGATCAGTACAGATGAAAAAAAAGAGGGGGCTACTTTTTTTTAGGAGATTAGATAAGGGAGAGTTACCATGGCTTGAGGGACTTTTTTCTGGGTCTAGAAGATTTATGGAAAAGGTTTCAGCAAAACAGGAATGTAGGAAAGGTAGAGAGGGTACTGTAGGTCTGAAAGAGCAACCTGTGCAAAAATACACAGGTGGGAATATGCAAATATGTCCATGAAATAGCAAAGTTGGGTTGCGTCTACAGACTGCACGGCTGAAGTGTATGTAGGGCCAGAAAGCTGAGAGTTTGGACTGCTAAATGCTGGGCTAAGCAGTTTGGCCTGATGCCCCAGAGCCAATGAAGAACCACTGAGGAGCTTTTGCATAAAAGCTATTTTAAGAACTAACAGTCTGGAGGGAGCATTCTGTAGTGGCAAAGAATTGGCTTTGGGGTTAGTCAAATGCGGACTGGCTGGAGTCCCAGCCTCTCCACCAGGGCAGCTGTCCCATCTTGGGCAAACTGCTTAGCCCTCATGCATTTCACTTTCCTCATCCACAAAGTGGGGACAGTAGCAATACGTATGCCTCATGGCTGAATGTGACAGAATAATGCCTGCTAAGTGCTGGCTCAGGACCTGCAAACAGGTTGAAGAATGGTCATTTCCCATGAGGCTCTGAGAGGGAGGAATCAGAGAAAGAGACTGAGGGGGAGAGCCAGTCAGGAGGCTGTGTGACCACTCAGGAGAATGGTGAGCCTGAGTCAGGAAGACAGGAGCAGAATTCAGGGAAAGATAAACAGGAGGGGAGGGTAAGGGGGAATGTTTGCAAAGAAATGAGACAGGACTTGGCCTTGGCTAGATGAGCCAGGAGGAAGGTTAAAGGTGACCCTAGGGCTTCAGGGTTGGGACGGCAGTAGCAGTGACAGAGACAGGGGGAAGTCCTGGTGCTGGGTCCACTTTCAGGGAGGACACATCTGAGGTGGCAGTGTGACATGTTCAAAAACACACTCTAGAGTCAAGATGCCCAAGCCTGAATACCAGCTCTACATTACTTGCCATGAGAATTTGGTCATAGGAGCAAACTTTTGGGTACCTAAGTTTCCCAAAGTAGAGGCTAAAATGTTCAGAATCACTGTTGCGGAAAGCTACGGGATTCTTCAAAAGTAAGGTCCGGCTTCTTTCCCCACACTGAAGCCACTATACTCAAACTAAAACCTGAGCATTTGGTGAATACATCCAAGGAAAACCTTTCAACGGAAAATCTGTTGGATAAGATTTGGGTACTAAATTTCTCTGAAATCATATTTCCACCTAAGCATTGAGTTTGGGAGGGAGGTATCTCATAGGGCTGATAAAAATGCTGTAGGTAGTTTGAGCTCACACACTGGTAAGGTGCAAAAGTTATTATTTGGTTGGGGGACTAGCACAGATCACCAAATTCTAATTTTTCTAAGTGAGAACATCAAAGAGTTATCTAACATCTACTCTTATTATAATCTCAGAAAAGAAAAAAAAATTAAGTTGATTCTGAGATCCTTTCAAGATCATTTTAAAAATTAAATCAATAGAGTCCTATTGAATACTCTCTACAAAGTCTTCATTTTTCTCAGTTTTGAAAATCAAATGAAAATTGTCTCATAGAATGGAAATGGCCTGTGGATCAAGTTTGAACCAATGTTCTCTGTCTGATTACAAGAAATGAGAAAGTAAGAGGAGATTAGCTCAGAGATGGCAGAGTGAAGGAATTGTTTATTAGTTTAAAATATTTCAAAAACGGATCCATAGTGATACACCACTAACAGGTAACTATGGATAAAAGATGCAATATATTGGAATTTTGCTCTTTATGGTTGGCTTGTCAGGAAACATACACTTGTTCCATGGGTAGGACAGAGCAGCAGAGAAGGCAGCCCTAGCAGTGAGCTAGAAAGGAGGGCGGAGTAGAGCATCCAGAAGCATAGGTGGAGGCTCTCCAGGGTCCAGGGGCTGGGGATGAGGATGCCAGAAGGAATTAGTAGAGAGATGAGAGAAGGCTGAAGTGGTTGGAAGTCGAGGCAAGAGTAAAACTCAGATCCATTTGTGAGGGTGTAGGAGAATGGTCAGGCAATAAGCCCAGGACATGGAATGGAGCAAGGTCTAGTGTATAAAAATAAGAAAAGGGGACGGTCAAGTCAATCAAAGGGGTCAGGGTGAAAGATGCAGCACCCACAATTCTCTTCTTTAATTTTTTTGGCTTGGTTTTAGGGGCTTATTCTGATAACCCGCATGGGCAAGAACTAACCTTCTGCACACCTGTCCATCTCTTCCGAGTCCTGTAACCAGGCTGCCACCTTACTCTGGCCGGTCGTGCAGGTTGCAGGGAGGCTGTTGCTGCATGGTAAAGGGGACTGCCAGGGGAAGCTGTTTGGCTGTACCTAACAGACAAAAACGGAGATGAAGCACATGACTACAGGAAGTAGAAACAGTACATTTAAATGATCCTTAAAAAATACAAGTGCGCTCAAAGCAATGTGAAGGAAGAAAGGACACATTCGAAATGTGAACAAGCCAGACGTGGTGGCGCATGCTTGTAATCCCAGCATTTGGGAGGCTGAGATGGAAGGATCCGGGTTCAGCTACTTAGTGAGACCCTCTGCAACCCTGTTTCAAAATAAAGAATAAAAAATAGGCCTGGGGATGTAGTTCAGAGGTAGAATGCCCCTGAGTTCAATCCCATTCCGGAAAAAAAAAAAAAGAAATGTGAACGAAAACTCTCAGCTAAATTCAGTATGTGCTCGGTGAAGGCACCCGTCATATGCAATAACAGCACTCTCAGTAAGTTGCTGACTCCATCATTCAGTGAAGGGTACAACATTCGAGTATGTTGTATCTCACATTTGCAAGGATCTGCCAACCCAAATTCCCAATAATTTTAAATTACTCAGTAAGTTGTATTTGATACAGTATTCTTATTACAGTACTCTTAACTCATGATTAAAGTGCTTCCTTTCCAAAAGCTCTTTGTGCCCATATGATCAGTTTCAAGGTCTTGTCAACCGCTTGTGATTCCTAAATCCATCAATGAGCAGCCTGCAAATGTTTACTGAAAATTACATAAAAAGGCAGTTTCACCAAGTCATTCTCTACTGTGTATGGATTTTCCATTAAAAGGAATTTTATGTGGAATACATTAAAGTTGCATAAAATATGCAGATATTAGGGTGTTCTGTGTTGCAACAAATACTCAGTGAAATAAGCAGGAACTTATCTCCCAAATAGCTGAAATAACTTTAAAATTTGATATTTGATTTTAATATTCAATTACAACCGATTTTTGTCACTTCTAAATAATAATGAAGGGAATGAGGAGCATGATTAGCAAACTCAAACTTGCATGTCACCCACAGAGGGCCACCAATCAAATAACATTCAGGAGTCTAATAATTTGATATGCAGAAGAAGGCAAGTGAAGTGATAAAAATCTCTTTTCAGTCTTTACTGCATTTTCATAAATGCAATGGAAATCTTTCTCCAAGTTAGATCTTAGAGGTGTGCCATTTGCAACCAGAGAAACAGAGCTTTTGTGAAAACCAAAGTTGAAGAACTTTCTCATTCCAAAGCAAACAGAGGGGAGGATTTGGTTGCCATTAACCATCCTCAGATATCACCCAAGTTATTTAAAAAATAAGAGGGATGAAAATAATGTATCTTTTGTTAACATTTTGTGTTAAAAATGCAGGAAGAAGCTGGAAGAACCAAAAAATTAAAATTATATATATTCTCAAAGGTCCATTTGGGATATATTTCTCATTTACTTTGGACTAATGCTGGGATTTATTTCACACTGTAGTGAGAACACAGAAGGCCCAGAGAAACTTGGCAATTGTCTACTCTCTTGGGCATCTGTAAGTTCCCAATCTTCCTAGGCCCCTGACCTCTTTCTGTGTTCCCTTTTACTTCGGAACTGGTTGGTATTAGGGTTAACCCAGCATCCTATTTCTAGGAGGAAGGTAATTAAACACTCCTTAGCAAAGCTGCAATCATAATGAAATAATGCAAGATTTGAGACCCTTGTGAAACAAAAATTACTTAGGAAATTTCCACTGAACTAACAAAAACTAGATACGGTAATGTGTCATTCAATTTGATTTGGTTTAGCCTTGCAGTTTCTCAGTGCTTTGCAGAGGAAACTTGCATCTATGTACATTCTTGTGTAAACAAACAGAAAGAATCTCCACTTAAATACTTTTGAGCCAAATTCTTGTGGCAGCCATCTCTGCCCTCACTTCCATGTGCCAAGTATGAAGCTGGAGCATTCCTGGCCAGTACAATGTGGTCATGTTTCAGGAAACTTAATTATTTAATCAAAGGCAGAAATGGCTATCTCTCTGCCTGTTGTTTCAACCTTGACTCTTGCCTTTTTTTTTCTTCTTCTTTTTTTTTTTTGGTGTGCTGGAAATCAAAACCATGGTGCCTCCAGCATGCTTGTTAAGTGCCCTACCACTGAGCTATATCCCCAATCCTTTTCAAAATTTTTATTTTTAGGCAGAGTCTTGATAACTTGTTCAGACTGGTCTTGAACTAGTCCTGCTGCCTCAGTCTACTGAGTAGGTGGGATTATAGGCATGCACCACTATCCCCTGCTTAACTTTGACTTTTAAATAGACAACATCTCTAGCTTTTACAGCAATGTAGAAAATGAACTCTTATTATAGCCCAAGGAACAACTTCCACCTCCTTTGCCTGGTATATGGTATATTGGAAAGGGCAATGTTTTAGGAAATTTAAGAATGGCTATGCCACTTCTGGACAAATTCTTTACTGTCTCTGAATTTTGGCTATATGACACATGAGAGATGAATGAATGTCAAGTGTGTCACATGGTAAATACCTCTCAATGAAACAGACTACTTCTTATATTATCACAATCTCCAGTTTACTTGTATTAACTTCATGAGGGAACTTACTACCCTCTCTCTGAGCCACACATTATTATAGCTCAAGGTAAGAAAGCAAGTCTCTCTTTTAGAACTTTGAAGTCTTCTTAATATGACTCAGGAAGACACCAGATTTCTGGGTGCTGATTAAACAAATGTTTGTTAGCCTTCCCAATATTCCTACAAAGCTACCTAAAAATAGAATGAATGTAGTTTATTCAAAAGAAAGGAAAAATAATTCTTAATTCTTTTGGTGATCCACATTTTAGCCTAATTTGTACTTGTGATTAGTTTTTGTTTGTTTGTTTGTTTGTTTTGGTACTAGGGATTAAACTGAGGGGCATTCTATCTCCTAGCTATACCTGCAGCCTTTTTAATTTTTTTTTTAGTTTGAAACAGGATCTCACTAAATTGCTGAGACTATCATATAACCTGTGATCTTCCTGTCTCAGGCCCCCAAGTACTGGGATTATAGATGTGCACCACCATGCCCAGCTTGTCACTACTGTTCTGATGCTCAGGAGATAGTGTCAGTTTATAAAGCAAACTTTTCCTTTCTGGTATTTTCAATGAGGCACAGTGATGTTTTTGAATGATTTTCTAAGCAATTTCCAGGCTAGATTTTACAGAGTGAAGTCATACCTTTCCATCCACAACAGAAACATTAGCAGCTGGGGAGGACTCGGCCGTGGAGGTCGCAGGGAATATGTGAAAGCTAGCATCTCTTGGAGACCTCACAATTTCATTCTGACGGTACAACCGGTGATGTCGCAGCTTGGAGACCCACGCATCAAACCAGTCTTGGGATTTTACCTGCAGCAGTGAGTGAGAGGAGATCGTAACTGTGAAACTAACCTGCTGCCCGCCATGGGAGCAGGCAAATTATTTCTCCTGTGAATGACAGAAATGGCTGAAAAGTGACTTCACCTTCAAATGGTAGATGTGCTCCTCTGTGTCAAGGTCTATTCTCCGAGCTTTCTTCTTAATGGACATGACTGAGAGTCCAACATCTATGCTCCCATGGACCTTCCCTTTTTGAATCTGAAATAAAAAAACTAGTAAATAGGCTGAAAGGATACATGGTCTGATGTGTTTCTGTATTGAACTTAAGTGAGCTCAAGGTAAATTTTAATTTATACAGAAGTATATTCCTACACTTTTTAATTTTTAATTTTTTTTTTAATGGCACTGGGGATTGAGCCCAGGGGCATTCTACCTGTGAGCCACACCCCTAGCCCTTTTTATTTGTTGAAATAGGGTCTTGCTAGGTTGCTGAGAGACTTGTTATTTTTGCTGAGGCTATCCTTAAACCTTCAATTCTGTTTCAGCCTCCCAAATCCTAGGATTATAGGTATGTGCCCCCATTCCGGGCTTATTACATCTCTTTAATAAAGAGAAAATAGCTAAGGCTGTGGGACTGAGATCTTTAAAATGATGACAGTTGAAGCTAGTATGACTCCATACCAATTTAATTAAGTGACACTATTCATCTTACTCCTGTTTTGGACATAACCTAAAATACCAATCCTTCATAATTCTAGATTGCATAGCTTTTATCCCCTCAAAAAGACATCTTTAGTGATTCCTAAAATAACTGTGGTCAACTTTTGACCTATGATCTGGAACACTGCTGAACAGTTAGCTGGAAGAAAACTGCTGGGGCAGAACCGGGCAGCTACAGGGGAGCGCCCAGTGAGGCCGGATCCACCTTCCGGTTGCCCCCTTCAGATCAAGGACACAGTTGAGTCAATGACACAGATAAGGACAAAACTGCAGTCTGAACCCTACACCACAGTGACAAGGAGGGAATTTCCCAGTTATACATGCAAACAATTACTTTGCATAGTAAACAAAAATAATTTGAAGTGGTTTTAATGAAATGGGATTCCCAAGACAAAAGGGTGTATGGAATAGAAATGAAGTTCAAAAGACAGCTTTTAAAAGGTTATTAACAAAAACAAAAACTGCATTAAATCACACACAGCAGAGATTATTGAAAGGTTCAGGAAAATAAAAAAAGCCTATGTGTTCTCTCTAAGGGAGAAAGGGTAATTTTATTAATGTGTCACTTTTAGGTTTAAGATTCTGTTTTAATAACATATATCAAAACAGTTAAATTTTCATGCACTGGTTTGAGATTTTATGCTATCTTGAGTTAAGCATAAAATGCACCTTCTCTGGAACATGCAAGTTTAGCAGCTGGTTAAATATTATAGGAACAGACATGCACAGAGCTGGTAACTATGGCACAAGGCTTATACAATTAGTATTTACTCACTTAAAGCAGAATTCTAAGTCAACTTTTGAAACATGTTCTGTGTGCTACTTACATCAAGTGGTGCCTTTGAATACTTTAACATTCCATTATCCAGGACAAAAAAACGCTGCAAGAACCAAATACCCCTAGTTACAAATTTTATAAAATATTCACAAATGTGAGTATAAAGTTGCTTTACATTTAGCAATCAATGTTTAATCTTTTTTTTTTTTTTGGTATTGGGATTATAGGAGTGCTCTACCTCTAAGATATATCCCTGGCCCTTTTATTTTTATTTTGAAACAGGGTCTTACTAAGTGCTGAAGCTGGCCTTGAACTTGTGATCTTCCTGTCTCTGCCTCCCAAGCACTGTGATTACACATGTGTGCCACCATGCCCAGCCATGTTTGATCATTTTAACATATGGATTCAGTGTATCTGGCCAGAGTCTGTCACATTAAATTGTAAGAAGATCAGAGCTCTAGTTCCATGGTGTTAACCTACCAGGGTTCTTTTATACGTAACCCACTGTGGATGGAATCTTTACACTGTGGTTTTTCTCAAAAAGGAGGGAAGCATAGGGTCTGAAGATAAGGCCTTCTGAATGAACCACACTGGGATATTTTTAGAGGTGAGAAATGAGAATAATCTGGATTAGCTGACAGTGATTTGTAAGGAGCTATACAATTCTACAGGGAATTTTTCACCCTAAAGGTAAACTGAATTTCCCCTGGATAATTCATGAAAGTGCTCATGTGCACTATAGAAGCCAGCAGATAACATCTATCACAATGAATTCACAGAAAGTTTAAGTGGCCTTAGCAACTTGCTTGTGTTTTCCACTTAATAAAATGCTTGTGTTCTAGTATCAGTAAAGCAATTACAATTTCCAAATTACATTAAGGATAAAAAATTTAGAGTTTTTTTTTTTTTTTTCTTTTGGCAATTTCAGTCTGCTCCAAGGTTTTCCTGGTCTAGTCTGAATGGATTTAGCTAGTTTTGCTCCACATACACTCAGGCTGTTGATTTCCTTTCAGTGGGAAATTCACAAGAGAACAAACAGCTTCCAGGACCCAGTCACACAAGGCGTGCAGTGCCTCCTCTAGTTCTGCACATGCAAGCCATCTTTATCTTGCTGGAAAACTACTCTGCTGGAAAGTTTTTATGCAGTTTAGGAAGTCAGAGCTACTGAAGTGGCAGGCAGTCAGGTCATCCTGCCTAGAACTCACAAAAGGCCACTGTAACCCCTTTGTTTCAGGTTCTGGGGAACAATGAGTAAGTACCAGAAGAAATAGTCTCCATGACTGAAAAACACCTAATCACTCAATTGCTTTATGAGTTGGTGATGGGCTTCAAATGGGCTGAAGCTTGAATCGATACATGGCGGCACTGGAGATCAAGAGAAAGGGCAATGTATGTGGGGGATTCTCCTTTTATTTATGCAGCAAAATGTTCAAAGACGTAGTCCAGAAAGTTGTTGAACCACAGCCAGTTTTGCTGAAATGGACTAAGAGTGCCAAATTAAAGCTAGCTATTCATATAATGTGTTTCTTTAACCTCTTTTTTTTTTTTTTTCAATTTTTCTATTCCCACCTATCAAAGAATTTGAAAAAAAATAAACTATAGGGTGTCACAGAGAAAGAGCTTAGCAAGGCCACTGATTTGAGGAAATGCAAAGTCAGAATGTGAGGCAGAGGTGATCCTAGGAAGGGTGCTAGTTGGCCAAAATTCAAGGAAGGAAAATGGTGAAGAGAGATCTCTCGAATTGGGATAATATTATGAGTTCAGGGAAGATGGCTTTTGACAAAGGAGATGACACATTAGCCAGAAGCCTCTTTGACCTGTTTTCATATTATAAAGTCTTTTCCTTAAAGTGCATAAAAGATGTTTCTTTGAGTGAATCATAATCCAGTACTTCCCTGCTTTGAGCCATGGGCAGCCAACACTTGGCTATTTGGGAGGACAAACCTGTCTGTTCCCAAGCAGCAGCAGCAGAGGTGATGAGTGAATGGGTTTGATTGTCCAGTGATTTCAGAAAGGGATACTGAGTGGTCTACCATAGGGTTTATGCAGAAAGTGGAAGAGAACTTTCTCCTCCTTAGCACCACGGAATTTTGTTTTTAAGAGACTGGGTCTCACTGGTCTTGAACTCTTGAGCTCAAGTGATTCTCTTGCCTTGGCCTCCTGAGGAGTTGGGACTATAGGCAGACACAATCACACCCAGCTAGCATCATAGAATTCATGCTATTCATATATTTATAACAATGGAGTAAAATATATTTCCTCCTTAGTTAAAACTGAGAGATGAAAATGGTGCTGAGAGGGGAGAGAAGGATAAACTATACTTTAAAGGGTCGTGAACAAATTTCCAGGGTCAGCAATTTTTCGAATTTAGTTTATCCTGATAACAGTAACTGTAGGTTTTATACCAAGGAACTAAATAGTATTCAATGACAAAGGTGTTCATCATAATATCATAACAGTAAAAAAATGAGACATGTCCTATATAGCTAGCAATACGAAATTAGTTCAGTAAGGTAAAATATATAGCATTAATCCATCTAATGGAATATAGGCATACATTTTTAAAAATCTCATATTTAGAAAATATTTAATTATAACATATTCACACTGATTTAAGTAAAAAAAAAAACAGGTTAGACAACAATATATACAATCCATATGTGGTTTTTAAAATGTCACATAAAATATTTTTCTTTGCCTATGTATATTACAGATCTTGGACTCAAACAGGTATAATAGATAGCAACCCACATGGTTAAAATAAAGTCTTGAAATTAGTTTTACCATACAATAGTAGTCTTGGTTTCCCACCTAACAATAATAAATTCTTTCTATGAAGATGATCTGGACTTGAATCTGATAAAAATATTACCTTGTGCCAACCTTTTAAAGGCCATTTTCTTTTCTTCAGCATAAAGCCCTCATGTTTGTCTGGTTTCTGGACATTGGTTTGGCCTATTTTCAGCCCTTCTATAATTTCCCAGCTGTCAGCTTCCTGGGAGAAGAGAAAAACAAATCACGTAATTTTTGTGCTCAATGACACACTTAAAGCAGATTCTTAAGTAGAAGTCACTTTTGAAGCAAAACTTGATGCACCAGAAGCAGGAAAGACATTCCATAGTGAATTCTAACATCAAACACAACTATGCACTTTTAACCAAAGTTAAAATGAGTTTTCTAGGTAGACCTGGAAGCATGGGCACATCAGAGACTCTCTGGGGCCACCTTGTCTACTTGGAGTGGAAAAAACTTTTAATTGCCTGTACTCAGAATATTTAAAATGCATTTTCCAAGACAGATAATCTCTGGGCACAGAGGAACTTTAAACTTTCAAAATAGAGCAATTTTGATGACAAATGTTCTATTAGTGTGTAGATATGGCTTTCTGTGTAGAAATGGAAAGGTTGCAGTGGGCTAAAGTGTCTGGTAACCTGCATTTAACATGGCAGAACAGCACTGTGGTCCTGTTTCCTCTTGGTGCAGCTATGTGCATTTCAAAGTGTGCATCAAATGCCTTACTCGTCAAATTCAGGCTTTTAAAGATACAGATAACCCTGGGAGCCTGTGGAAAGAGCACTAGGCTGCCAAGCAAGAATCTGAGTTCTAGAAATGAAGGTATAAGTCAGTGGTAGAGTGTGTGCAGCAGATACAGGCACTGGGTTCAATCTCTAGCACCTAAAATTAAAAAAAGAATTAAAAAAAAGAATCTTGGTTCTAAGAGTCTATATTCATACCCCCCTGTTAGAGTTGATTGAATCAGCTGGAAATGGTGGCACATACCTGTAATCCCAGTACTTGGGAGGCTGAGATAGGATGATCTTAGGTTTGAGGCCAGCCTCAGCTACTTAGTGAGGCCGTCAGCAACATAGTGAGATGCTGTTTCAAAATAAAAAAATAAAATAGGGCTAGGAGTGTAGCTCAGAGGTAGAACACCCTTGGGTTCAGTCCCCAGTACCACATTGTTTTCTTCTTTCCTAAAACGTGTTTTGTTCATCTGATATACTTAATTTTTTTAAAAAAACAAGTTGTTAACATTTATAAATCACAAGATTTCAGACTTCAAAAATCCAAATTTCCAGAAAGCCTGTAACATCTGGTGATACCGGGCCTGCTGAGTGAAGGATGATGTGTTCTGTGTGCCACAGTCCTCGCTGTGCTTGGCAAACCCACCAGGCCCTTAAATATCCTAGGTTTGAAAATCCCAGGACCAGGTGATTTCTAAGGGCCCATACAGCTCTCACAGCCCACATTTTGGAGTTAGGCATGACACCCAGGACCACCATGTGCCTTTTTAACATTCTAGCAGAAGCAGCAGGTTGCCAAGGTGGGAGGAGGCACCTTACATTCCTTGCATAACTGCTGGGATTCAGCCAGCAATGTAATGCAGGAAGGCAACACCTCTCAGTGCAACTCAGGATGCAAATGCATGGTCCACAGATGGGGCAGCCCTCCACAGGATGCCTCACCCCAATCTGGCTTGGGAAGTTGCTCTCAGGAAAGACTGGTTCTATCAGAAATCAGCTCTAGACCACAGAACAAGCGGTTCCACAGGAATGGCCAACAGAATACTTTTAATGAGAGATGCATTTGCTGGCCCAAGTAGGTGGAGGTGGCTACCCCAAACCTGTAGGACTATGAAGTTGCCACAAGGCTGCTGGAGAAGGTGCGAGACTGGCCAATGGTGGGGCCATGGGGCAGGAAGGTGGGCGGCTGGGTACTTACCAGCCAGTCCTCTTTCCCTCCTTGTCCTCCTGTCATTCCAGAAGCTGCTCGCCCTATGGCCAAGCCTTTCTATGTCACATTTAAATGTGTGTAAGTGTGTGGGATTTCCACAGGAAGTTATGTCTCAAGCAGACGTGGCCAATATTGCTGCATTCGAACATCAGAAAGGCTAGGAGATGCCGATGCTCTTAACCTTTGACAAGCCCTCTAAACGCAGAACCATGCCTCTTTCCTACCTCAGCCCAGCCCACAACCGCCCCACTCCCACCCCAGGAAGCCAGTCTGAGACTGCTGTCACTTCTTCATCTTCATGGTCACCCCTAAGGAAAAAACTGCATACTTCAAATTGTACACCTACACCTACATGTTGGTGTTCATTTGGCAACATTAAGAACTCCTTAAAGGATCTGTAACAACCCAAGAAAGGTTTTTTTTTTTTTTTTACTTGAAGACAATACTATGCCAAACCGAGATTGATCTATTAGATATACTGGTTTTTTAAAAAATGTTTCTGATGAGACAGTTCCAAACTAGATAGAATATTGTGGGGTTTTTTTTGGACAATATAAATGCACACAGCATTATCACATTACCCAGAGCACCAAGTGGAAGGCTAAGGCATCCCCTTTCTTAATATTGAATTGCAATTCAACAAATGAGCACTGCTTATAAATAAGGTCAAAGTAGTAAAAGGAAATAGTAAGTTCTTATAATAATTCTAGAATCTTTGGCTTTCTGCCCTCACCAGAAAAGTAAACACTTTATTCCATAAAATGATGGATTTTTATTATTTTGCTTTTAAAAGTTTGACCTAATCAGTAAATTAAAATGAATAACTCACCATATATGTAAATAAATCCATTAGAGCTTTCTCTGTTCCTGAGTGATGTTGGCTGTTTCTATGTTTAGAGGCCTCATCTATGGATAGTATTTATAGAAGAATTCTATTTTTATTTCTGGTGAGATCTTATTTGAAGGTTAGTATTTAACTGTGTGTGTGTGTGTGTGTGTGTGTATGTGTGTGTGTGTGTTAAAGAATATTTTGTATAGCTTATGAAAACAGAAACATTTAATAGTAAGTACAAATGCTTTCCTTTTCCTTTTTCCCTAATTAAACTCAGAATGTAATAACAGCTTGTCCCTGTGGAACTATGGCTACTGATTTCTATCAATGTGGCTTTCTTTCCTTCTTTGTGAGTTTAAGTGAAAAGCGGGGTGGGGAAATAAGCTGGAAAAGGAAAAAAGTTAAAATGTATTTCTTAAACATAAATGCTGTTGCTCTGAACAAATAATTTCATTTGTTCTGATGCAGTATTCCTAAGCCTAGCAAACAAAATAGAAAATAATTGTAATATAGTTCTTACAATTAAATAAGCTGTCAAGCTGACAGAGTGGGAAAGGATAAAAACAGAGCAAACAGTGTTCTCCCAACTTCAATTATAAATGTTGATGATAATGCTACAAATAAAGTGTGAAAGAAACAAAACAACATATCTCAGTATAAGACAGAATCTTCTATACTCCATTTTCCATTATGTCTAAATTCCTCCCTCTATGCTTAGTTGAGGAGATCTACTTAAGAAAACTAAATAATTTTCTGATGTTGGAGAATGTTTTTGAAATTTCAATTGATACTTATTTTCTGTTTAAAATTATCCAATTTTCCTAGGTTTATTTGAAACAGAAAAAGTCCTAACTAGTGATTATATCAATATTTAAGTCATATGTAAAAACAGTTAGTATTAAAGAAGTTTAAAAATACTTTAAATATAATAATGATACATAAAAACAGAAAGTAATCTAATAATAGCCTGAGCCTTTGAAAAAAAATAGACATTTCCTTTCAACTGTATATTGTGTGTGTGTATATGTGTGTGTGTGTGTGTGTGTGTGTGTGTGTGTGTGTGTGTGTGTATGAGAGTGTGTGTATATATTGGAGGATGTATTGGGGAGGTATGTAAAAAATGCTTTTAGAGTGGAAGGCATAAAAAAAAAAGACTGAACAAATCTTGAGCCAGGACAATGTGTACTCTCGAGTTCTTCTGTTACCAAATAGTGCCCAGGAAGTCCATCTTCTCTCGAAGGGGCTGAGAGATGGTGAGACACTATGGTAGCAGGATAGGATGTGGCCCTCTTATTTCATGGGACCTCAAGTTTTGTTCTGTATCTAACAATACAAAGACACAAGGGTTTGTTTGTCCCACAGCAGGATCAAGTGGGCAACGGCACGGAGACAGGATGGGAAGTGGATGCTGCTGCAGTGTCTCACCTAGACCAGGCCGGTGGACCTATGCCCTGGCTGCTGTGAACTAGAGGCCGCCTCCTTCTATGGGAAATTGATGTTTGACCAAGTGTAGGCCTTTATCCCTGAGAAACTATGCTGTAATTATCAGCAAAATGAGAATATCAATGCCCATTTCAATGACTTGGGGACGGATTGTGAGAATACATGTTCTACCCCGTGCCTGGCACCAGGGAGAGGTGCACCAGGGAGAGGTGTTTAATACATGTTAGCTGCCTTTTCCATTGTCCTGTATTTATTTTTCTTTTCACAAACTATACAAGAGAACCGATGCTCAAAGAGATGGATGAGTTATGTTGACCAAGTATGCATTCTCTATTTGCTGTCCAAGTAGAAGTCACTTTTTATTTCTATTTTTAGTTTAATAACTCCCCCCCACCCTCAGCTTAGCAGCCCACTCCTGTCTGACAGAATAAACCGAGTAACTTACAATGTCTTCAAAATATAAAGAGGTACAAGTATACGTTTTCCACAACACTGGGGTAGAATCATGTTCTTTTCTTAAAGGATTATGCTTAATATAGGAAACACAAAGTAAAAGGACCAGCTATATATATTTAGAAATTAACTCTCTTTAGAACTAAAGTGCTATTTTTATATTTGAATTCAAAATCTTCATGAATTCTATTTTCAGAGTTTCTTAATAAGGGAGCCAGTCCATTGAACATCTCAGGGAGGGGCAGGGATGAGTAAATGTTGTTTCCTCAGTCGAATGTTGCATTTTAGACCTAAATGAATTTAGATGTTTTCCTAGTCTGAGGAAGAACAGTCTGATGGAGAAGAAATTCTGGCTTCCATGAAATAGAAAAGGTCTCAATAAATAGTCTGTAGTGTCATCCTGGAGCTCACGGATAGGCTGGCCGGATGAGAGAAGGAGAGCAGGACTCAGAATGTGCCAGAGCCCCTCTGTGTGGGGACTAGTCCACCAGGAAGGTCCTGTACAGCCGGAAAGCATGAGTTGTAGAGTTAGACCAATCTAAGTTTCATTTTTTTTTTAAACTCTAGGCAAGTTACTAATCCACAGTATACATGTTTGTAAAAACATAATATATTATCTGTATTACATGAATCTATTTATAAGAATTAAATTAAGTGGAATAATATACTTAAGCACTTAACAGACTGCCTGGTATGCAGTATGTGGGCAATGACGTTAGCTATTGTTGCTTTTTTTTTGTTGATTTTTTTTTTTATAACCCACCACAGAAATATTTATTTATCTCTCCAACAGGGGAGAGCAATAGTTTCTTTTTTATTCTTTAAAATAAAGAGAGTTTGGGACCTTTGTATGTAACTGTAAATCCAAGGAAAATATATTTTCATCTAGTCTCTCCTTACACAAGGCAGAGAGACTATGCTAGAAGCACAAAGAAGTGGAAGAGATGCCCTGGAATTGGCGTCACAGCTACCTCAGGGTGAATCATGTAGAAAAGTTCTTCACAGTTCATTTGGCCCCAGAACAGGCAGCATGCCATCTGAGTAAGCAACCACAGCGAGTCACTGACCTTGGAGAGGGGGACCGGCTCTGGTTCCAGGAATTGCCGACTCACAGAAGGCTCGGTGCTAGAGGAAGCAGTCCTCTCCAATATGTGGATACTCTGCAAATGAATAGAAATGCAGCCCAG
>PVLC010030542.1:0-19783 GCA_004027655.1 Graphiurus murinus | reverse complement strand
ACATAAAATTTAATTAGTTTAATATGACACACATACCCCCTTTTGATGAGCTGTTCACATAGGACAATTATTGAAGGACAATTATTGAATCATCCTCTTATTCTTGAATACCACTACTCAACCAATAATGATTATTCATTGAAACTCCAAACTTAGAAATATTGAATAATAAGGCCTATCTTACAATAAATAATCTTTATCTCACAAACCCCCTTGTAGTTAATAGTAAATTGAGAGGTTCTACTCTACCCTTTCACCAATATAAAATATGCCTAAACTATAAGCCAAGTGCATATAAAAGCTATTTTTATTTATCTCAGCACTCCATAGGAACTCAGTTCTGTGGTGTAATTTTAGTGAAGCCAAATCTGGATGACATACTTATAAAATTAATTATATTCCTATTTGATTTTCATTGTTACTTGAGGTATGTGTTATATCTAGACCCCTTTCAGCAGTTACAGCTCAGCAATAACAGGGCAGGTAGTCTGCCAGTTAATAAATGTCCAAATAATTACAAGCTAAAGTGTTTACTATAAGGTACAAGTGAGTCTGTGTCTAATAACCTTTTGTATTGAATCCAGTGTTTTGTTTTTGTTTTGTTTTGTTTTTCCTTTGTTCCTATCCCCTAATCTCTTACGGTATATTTCTCAGTAAGCATTACTAGCACCTTTTGTACAAAATCAATGAATAGTTTTTTTGTTTTTGTTTTTTTTAATAAGCCTAGTGAAACCAAAACAAAAAACACTTAGAAATATTATTGGAAATATAAGAGTGTGGCATGTTGAGCACACTTAAATGCAGACCACATTCAGTATACTTGATTTTATCGGTGCAGAACTGCTCTCTAGATTATTGGTACACAATTATAGATATCATAATATACATAATAAGTTATCTCACTTAATTCAAGCTTAAGGCTTAATTTTTAAGTAATAGTTAAATTCGGTCTTCATTTAATGAAAACATCTAAGAATGTTTAGGCCTTTGTTATTATAATAAATGTTAGAACATTCATTTTGGTTCTTGCCTAGTTACATGAATACAGATCAAAGATGAGGAGAGCCATTTTTAGTAAGGGTTGCCAGTTGAGCAGGCTCAGTTTAGCCTTTAATACCCAGCAGTGTAGAATTTTTGTTTAAAAATATATGTTCACAATAAAAGCATTTGAACTTTGTATTATTTTTATGTAATTAGTATTTACAAAGTAGCATAAGTAACTTCAGCTTTATATAAGTAATCTTAAAATGTAAGGGAAGGCATCAAAAAGATACTTAGTTCCACTGAGTAGAGCTCTTTTTGTTGATCTGATACTTGAACTTCCTTGACCAACAGTCTTAGCTCTGCCTGGTTCAGAGAAAGCAATAACTCCTGGTTGGTTGGTTGGTTGGTTGGTTGGTTGGTTGGTTGGTTTTGGTGTATGTATGTGGTACTGGGGATTGACCCCAAAAAGTATTCTACCTCCAAGCTACACCCCCAACCCTTTTTTATTTTTAAATAGGTTAACACTGAGCCGGGCGTGGTGGCGCACGCTTGTAATCCCAGCATTCGGGAGGCTGAGACCAGAGGATCCGGGTTCGCGACCAGCCTCAGCTACCTAGTGAGGCACTCCGCAACTTAGTGAGACTCGGTTTCAAAATAAAGAATAAAAAATAGGGCTGGGGGTATAGTTCGGAGGTAGAATGCCCCTGAGTTCCATCCCCAGTACCGCAAAAATAAATAAATAAATAAATAAATAAATAAATAAATAAATAAATAAATAAGTTAACACTGATTGTACACACCTGTAGTCGCAGTACTTGGGAGGCTGAGACAGAAGGATCACGGATTCATGGCCAGCCTCAGCATTTTGCTTTATTTTGAAACAGGGTCTGGCTAAATTGCTGAGGCTGGGCTCAAGCTGTGATCCTCCTGTCTGACTCCCAAGTACTGGAATTACAGTCATGCCCTCCAAGCCCTTTTTTTTTTTTTTTAATTTATTTATTTATTTATTGTGCTGGGGATTGAACCCACAGGCATTTTACCTCTGAGCTACACCTTCAGTCCTACTTTATTTTTTATTTTAAAACAGGGTCTCACTAAGTTGTGAAGGACCTCGCTGAGTTTGCTGAGGTTAGCCACGAACCTATAATCCTCCTATTTCAGCCTTCCAAATACTGGGTTTACAAGGGTGCCCCACCATGCCCAGCTTTATTTTTTATTTTGAGACAGGGTCTTGCTGGTTACCTGAACTGGTCTTAAACTTGTAATCCTCCATCCTCAGCCTCCCAAGCAGCTGGTAATTATAGGTTTGCACCACCACACCCAGCCAAAGTGTTTTTAATTAGTTTTAACACTTTTGCATTTATATCTGTTTTGTTTCTGAACTATTATTATAAAGTCAACTTTGTTACCAAATCAGAGTACCTTCAAGAAATAAAAATATGCTTAGCTAAATTTACTCATCTATCTAGACTAATAAGCAATTATTTGAACTTAATTTGCTATAGCCTTTCTCTCTTATGAATTAGGAGGGAGTTTAAAATTCTTGTCAAGATACTGCTTCTATAACCAAACTACCTCAGTTCAGATCCTCTCTGCTGCTCAACTGATTTCCCTAGCCCTTTTTTGTTTGAAACAAGGTCTTGCTAGGTTGCTGAGAGTCTTGTTAACTTGCTGAGGCTGATCTTGAACCTGTAATCCTCCTGTCTCAGCCTCCCACATACTGGGATTACAGGTGTATGCCATCACACCCAGCTTAAGTGACACATTTTTATTAACAAGGAAACTAATACAAATTTGAACTTTTAAAATGTGTGCCTTTTTTTTTTTTTATCATTTTTAAATGTATAAAAGCCAGGCGTGGTGGCACATGCTTGTAATCCCAGCACTGGGGAGGCTGAGACTGAAGGATCCGGGTTCGCAGCCAGCCTCAGCTACTTAGTGAGGTCCTCCACAATTTAGTGAGACCCTGTTTCAAAATAAAAAGGATAAAAAATAGGACTGAGACTGTAGCTCGGAGGTAGAATGCCCCCAGGTTCCATCCCCAGTACTGCAAAAAAAAAAAAAAAAAAAAAAAAAAAAGGTATAAAAGATTGTATTTTGGGGGAAAAAAAAAAGTTTTGTTATGAAAATTTTTTTTCAAAGCCTTTGTTAAAGTGGAGCTTAATTTTTTTCTCTCTCTCTTCCTGTGTTGAGGATCCAACCCAGGACCCTTGCACATGCTAGGCAAGTACTCTACCACTCAAAGCTCAATTTTCTTAGAACAAACCTATTCAGAAAATTGAAAAAGATACATATTTTAAGGTCAGTTTAGAATAAAATATATTATTGGTTTTCACACTCAGATGGCAGATCAGGTAAAAGCCATGAAACTTTCTGAAGCCACAAATGACATTATAGAAAAAAATAAGTTAGTTATGTGTTTTCAATTTAAAAGTATCACCCTATAAAAAGCAAGCTATACACTGGACGAGGTAGGGCTTGCTTGTAATCCTAGTACTTAGGAGGCTGAGACAGGAGGATCACAGTTTCATAGCCAGCCTCAGGTATGTAGTGAAGCCTTCTGCGACTTAGTGAGACCCTGTTTCAAAATGAAGCATAAAAAGTAAGGCTGGGGGTGTAGCTCAGGTAGAATGCCCCTGGGTTCGATCCCCATTACTGCAAATGAATAAAGTGACTTTATTTCTTAAAGAAAATATTACAGATAGAGATCTTATTTGTGTCTTGGAATATGTTGGCCTCATTGACAGTATCAATAAAAGCCTGTACTACAAATCACCAAACCATACACTCTTACTTATTCTGCAACATAGCTCAGCAGTTCAAGTATTTCATACTTGTCCCTGGACTTCTATTTCACTTAAAAATCTACTTTTCAGTTAATAAGAAAATAATTAAAATATTTTCAGTATCATTATTATACTAGATTTGAGTAAATGGAACTAAGAAATACACAAATTTCAGCATACAGTTGGATCCGCTGGATATGGTGGCACACACTTGTAGTCCCAGTACTTGAGAGACTGAAAAAGGAAGATTGCAAGTTCATTTCCAACCTCGGCAACTTAGTGAGGCCATCTGTAATTTAGTGAGACCATGTAAAAGAGAACTGGAGGTAGAATGCCCCTAGCTTCCATCCCCAGTACCACAAAGAGGAAAAAAAAAAAAAAAGAATACAGTTGGATCCTCTTTACTTTCTATTCTTCTATGTGGTTGGAACTGGACTGATTTTGACATATTAGCTTAATATGGTAGCATTATCATTTTCAATGTGTGTTATACTCTGCCTTGAGATTACTTGCACTCAGAGCAGGCCAGAGGTAGGACATAGATAATATTAACATATGTACATTTCTTTAGAAGTATATCCCTGTCTTTCAGTAAGAGTTTTTGAGAGAGTTGAATGAGAAGCTTCATTACTAATGAGTTAAATATAAAACACTAGACTGGTCTTGTGAAGGTCCCTTTTGCATTTATACTTAACAAAATAAACCACAGAACTCTATTACTGATTTTTATTTAAAATTATCAAATCTATATCACTAGCAGGGTGTGGTGGCATACTCCTATAATCCTGGTACTTGGGAGGCTGAGACAGGAGGATCACAGGTACACAGCCAGCCTTAGCAACTTAGCAAGGCCCTCCACAATTTAGTAGGACCCTGTTTCAGAATAAAAAATAAAATAAGGCTGGGGATGTAGCTCAGAGGCAGAATGTCTCTAGGTTCAATCCCCAGTACCACAAAACAAAAGAAAAAATCCTGGGCCAGGCGTGGTGGCGCATGCTTATAATCCAAGTATTTGGGAGGCTGAGACAGGAGAATCACAGGGTTCGCAGCTAGCCTTAGCTACTTAGTGAGGCCCTCTGCAACTTTGTGAGACTCTGTTTCAGAACAAAAAATAAAATAGGACTGGGATTGTAGCTCAGAGCTAGAATGCCCCCTGGGTTGAATCTCCAGTACTGTAAAAAAAAACAACAAAAAAAAACCCTTTACCACAGACCATGATGGCTTCGGTTACCAGGTGTTTTCTAAAGAATACAACTAATTTGGCTTTATTTAGGACCCAAACAAATGAGCTTTTAAATTGGCGATGTTATTTTTCTTTGTTTCAATAAAGGAGTCAAAATATTTGTTTTCAGTTTACATGGAAATACTGTACCCAATTTCAGGGCAATTCAGAAGTCAGTTTAAATAGCATTTTTCAAGAGAGTGGCAACTTCTAAGCTTTAACCTGTCAGAAACAACACTACGCTACTGCTATGTAAAACACAGGATGAAATGGAGGTTAAGCTAACTGTGCGTGAAATTGTAGTCACTAAAGAAATTTCACAGTTGCTTAAAATAGCTTCACCTTTATACTGTCTATGGCATCAGTACCTGAACTGATTTCTTCGAAGGAAATAAAAATATAAGTATCTTTAACATATTATTCACAAAGAAGGTTGTTTTTTTTTTAATATGAATAGCGTTTGTCAACATTTTAAACTCTGTGTGTCACAAAGACACTTGAGTGGCCACAATACTAAATAATGGTACAGATATTTGCTTCATAATGATGGCCTCTGACATTTATTATGTTACTGTATGAAGACACTATTCCAAGCACTTTAAGTGAACTGATTAATATAGTACTCATAGTTGGGCTTATTGGTATATACCTATAATCCCAGCTATTCGGGATGCTGAATCAGGAACATCACAAATTCAAGGCCAGCTTCAGCAACTTAGCAAGATCCTGTCTCAAAAAATAAAAATAAAAAGAACTGAAGATGTCATTGATAGAGTGCTTGCCTATCATGCACAAGGCCCTGAGTTCAATCTCTGATACAACAACAGCAACAACAACAATAAGAGGTGACTAACAGTATCCTCGTTTCACAGTTGAGTCCAAGGCAGACAGATCTTACCTAAGGTCGTACAGCTAATAAGTGGCTATAAATATCATGTATAAGTTTTTTTAACTGAAAATATTTAAGTTTATTTCTACATTTGCCTCTAATATGAAAACATAAATGAAATCTTTAGGTATTTACAAATTAGGATTAGCTTCTGGGCATATTAAAACATTCTGTCACATTTTCAGAATGTAATGTTTAAAAAGAAGCCCTGAAAGTAATTCAGGTTGCCTTATAACTACATTTCCTAGAAATATTTACCTCAGAGTCAAAATAAACTTTCCAGCGAGTGTGGTGGTACACACTTGTAATTCCAGTACTTGGGAGGCTGAGACAGGATCGAAATTTCAAAACCAGCCTTGGCAACTTAGTAGGACTCTAATCAGCATAATGAGACCTTGTTTCAACATAGATAAAATTGAGCTTTTGGTGTAGCTCAGAGGGAGAATGCCTCTGGGTTCAATCCCTAGTACCACAACAAACTTTCCACTTACGCTAAATATTTTTTTTGGATAGGCTCTTAAGAATATCAGAATAAGCCCCAAATCACTATCCTTTAGGAATATAAGAAATAGACATAGAAATCAGTTTTTATAGGGTGTGTGTATGTGTGTGTGTATGAGATGATGAAAGAATGAGTTAAAAGCTATTTTGTTTAGTGGGAGACAGATTTTTTTTCTTATTTTATACCCTTTTAAACTATTTCCAGATGCATTGATATCTTTAAAGAATTCAGTAAGATATGTGCTATAAACAAAATAGACATATGTGCCAACTATTTTGTGTGTTATTTTCAGATATTTCTAACCTTTCTTTAAAATCATGGAAATTGCCCCTTTCCATGGCAAACAGTGGTGTTTAGTATGGGAATGATAATGTCAACACTAACAAAACTGAAAAGCAGCTTTTTCTGCCATATATGTTGTTTTCATGTTCTATTTTTGAGGCTACCAAATGAATGCTAAACCATATTTTCTCTGGATCTGTTTTTCAAATTAACCAGAATATAGGTTGAATTTTTCAAATATTTAGGAGCAAAACCTTGTATTTTTTCCTGGTTGAATAGTATGTAGAAAATAGTTGCCATTATCTAAAATATTTTCACATACTACCAAGGATCTAGTTGGTTTCACTGGAAAACTACTTACAGTAGTTTAGAGTTATTTTTACTAGTTTTTTGGAGATTTGAACCTCAGAAAACATAATGGTCATGTTCTCATTCTCTCAAGTTATTTCCTTTCATTGTTTGGAATTTCCTAAGTATCATTATAATCGAATGTATTAAGTGGTAGCCATAATCATTTATACTTGTAACTCAGGCTTATATGTGGGTGAGGGAGTAGGTGGCTGTGTATGCTTACCAGTATTATATTGGTTTTCAAGTGAAAGTCTCATTATAGTCTTACCCTATTGTAGGTGTATATAAATCCTATTCATCATCACAGTATCAAAAGAAACCTGGTTCTTTTTTCCCTTAGGTTTTGTAGTTAGAATAATCTGAGCTAGAATGCTGTGGTATCAAAGAAATATTTTTCTTTTTGCGCATTTCACTGCTCTTTTTAGCGGAATAGTGGTTTTATCTTTATAGAAAAATTTCTTCAGCATGATCTTACTTTGTTCTCTTTTTTTGTGGGTGAGGGGTGGCGGGGAGGATTGAACCCAGGAGCATTCTACCTCCCAGCTATACCCCCACCTCTTATATTTTTTATTTTGAAACAGTGTTTCGCTAAGTGGCTGAAGCTGCCCTCAAAACTATAGTCCTCCTGTCTCAGCCTCCTGAGTACTGGGATTACAGGCATGAACCAGTGTGCCAGGTTAATTCTTATCTTCGTTAGAATCTAATTTAAATAAAGGTAATTGTTCCCTTTCATGTTTTATATCTTTTCTCAATCTTGAAGCAGAAAAAAAGATTTAGTAGTAGAAGCCAGGTACTATGGCATATGCCTGTAATACCAGTACTCAGGAGTCTAATACAGGAGGATTGAAAGTTTGAGACCAGCCTCAGCAATTTAGCAAGACCATGTGTCATAATAAAAAATAAGGGGACAGGTGGTGGTGCATGCTGCATGCCTGTAATCCCAATACTTGAGAAGCTGAGAGTGGAAAATTGCAGGTTAAATTTTTTTCTTTTTTTTTCACTTAACAGCATTTTATTCATATTACTACTGAATGCATAATTATGTGAAACAACACTGTGCTTTTAAAATTTTTAATGTGAAATATATAGAATTGTTCAAAGTGTATAAATACAGTTTACATGATAATAATAAGGGAAATAATTGTAACTACTACTTAGGTAAAAAAAAGTAGAAATTTTTAGTATTTAAACCTACTCCTTTTTGCCCCTCCCCAATAAAAGGTTAATTAACTTGCTCCTCACTCTGATAACCATGTATATTCTTTTCTAAGTAGTTTATTTGTTTGTGTCTTGTTTGTTTGGGGGGTTTGTTTTTTGGTGGTACTGGGGATTGAGCCCAGAAGTGGTCTACCACTGAGCTACACCCCCAAGGACCCCACTTATTTTTATTTCAAAACATGATCCTACTGAGTTACACTACTTTGGCCAGTAACTTGTGAACCTCTTGTCTCAGCCTCCCAAGTATTGAGATTATAGATATGTGCAACCACAGTGGCTTTCAAAGTTGTTGGGGATGTTTTTGGTGGGTTTTGCTTTCTTTTTCAGTACTTGTGATTGAGCCTATTTACAGGTCTAAGTTGAGGAGGACCCCACTAAGTAGCTGAGGCTGGCTGTGAACCTGCAATACTCCTGTCTCAGCCTCCCAAGTACTGGGATTACTAGTGTATACCACCATGCCCGGCTATTTATAACTTTTTAAGAGTAAAATCCAGCTGGTACTGTGCCATCCACCTGTAACCCCAGCTACTCGTGAGACAGAAGCACAGGATTTCAAGTTGTGTCTCTATAAAAAATAAAGAGCTAAATGTGGTGGCACTCACCTGTAATCCCAGTATGTGAGAGGCTGAGACAGGAGGATCAAAAGTTCACAGCCAGCCCCAAAAACCTAGTGAAGCCTTCCACAACTTAGTGAAACCCCATTTCAAAAAAAAGTAAAATAGGGCTGGGGATGTAGCTCAGAGATAGAGTGCCCCTGGGTTCAACCCCTAATCCACAAAAAATAAAGGCTGGAGATGTAGCTCAGTGGTAGAGCACTTCAGGTTTTAATCCCCATTACCACCAAAAAAAAAAGTAGAATTCATGTTTAGCTTTTGGACCTCCATTAAAAAAAAAAAAAACAAGCCAAAAACTAAGAGGGAATGAAATGAATGTGTTACATTTTTAAAATTGCTAACTTTTGCTTAGGGTCACAGTGTTCCCAAGTATATTCCAGCCTATAAAAGGAATAGGCAGGAAAAAAAAAAAAATGGGCAGGCTTTTACAGCTACAAGAAACTCATGTTTACCATTGAATCCATTTCAGCTGAATTCGTTGCAATAAAATATTTGCATTTGCGTTTTTATAATAAGCTTTTACTATAAAGAGAATGTGTAGGTTCTATAGCTAGAAAAGAAATGTTTGCCACTGAATCCATTTCAGCTGAATTTCATTAAAGGGAAATATTTGCTTTTGAGTCCTTTATAATGAGATTTTACTATTTTCCCATAATATCTTTACATAGTACTTCCTATAATAATTACATTTTAAAGGTGTTGGGCTTTTGTTTAATTTTAAACCATTGATCACATAATATTAAAAGCAAGCCAGAATAATTCTCATTGTCTATCTCAGATAGGTAGATATATATACCTATGTTCAATTTATCACCTTAAAAAGGCTTTGGGAAATCTTTAAGATTTTTGTGAAGACCTTCGTATGACATCTAATTAAAGTTCACTGTCAGCTCTCTTTATCTCCTTCAGTCTTTTTGGCTAGGAATAAGAAAATTCAAATAGGGCATTCCCCCTTACCATAGGGGATATATTCCAAGACTCTCAGTAGAACAATTATAACAATGCGCTGGCATATCTACATTGTCTGAATCACTACTCTTGCACTTTGGGACCATTATTGAATAATAGAATTCATCTCTCTGTCAGACTGAGCTTCTTGCTGTGTGTGACTGGTGGAGGTACCATGCTGTCCAAGTTATCTCCTCCTGGTGAGATGGAGCCACAGTGTCCACTTGCAGAGCTCCCTCTGTCCTGGGCAGAGAAAGACGAGGAGGAGACCTGGGCAAGAGCAGCAGCTGGGCGTGTCAGTGGGGGCTGACAGCTCTGCTTGTTGCTGCTTCTGGGAACTCAGTGCCAGCACTGAGGGACCTCCAGCCATCAGGGATCCCTTTCCCCAGTTCCCCAGCCCACATTACAGAGAGGGCGGAAGATGCCAGTGAAGAAGAAGAAATCCTCGGGGGTAGCAGGGCAGTAGCAGAGACAGAGATTGCAAAAAGTATAAAATCTCCCATCTATTGCAGATCCCAACCTCCTACTAGACTAATAAGTGGAGAGGAACATTTTTCAAGCAAGAAGTGCCTGGCTTGTTTTTATAAGTAGGCAGATCCTGATGAAGTTGTAGGGCCAGAAGGAATAGAGAAATTTTGTGAGGACATTGGTGTTAAACCTGAAAATGTGTGGCTGCACAGAAAAGTTACAGAACAAATTTGACTTTTTGTGCTCACAGCTGAATGATATTTCATCATTTAAATATATATACATATATATGTATATATATATATTTGATTTGATTTTGCAAGGGATAAAGATCAGAGAAGCGTTGATATTGATACTGCTAAATCTGTGTTAACTCTTCTACTTGAGAGGACATGGCCATTGTTTTCAGTATTTTACCAGTACCTGGAACAATCAAAATATCATGTTATGAACAAAGATTAGTGGTATGATGTATTAGAATTCAGCAAAACAGTCCATGCTGATTTAAGTAACTACGATGAAGACGGTGTTTAGCCTGCTCTTCTTGATGAATTTGTTGAGTGGCAAAAAATCCATCAAGCACCATAGCAAGAACTGTTGTAAAGAAAATGTAAACTTACTGATTCCTTGTATACAAGCTACTGAAATGAGGGGGGAAATCCAAATGGTGCATTTTCATTCATATGAAAGACTTCTCATAGTACTTTGTTTTCTTTTCTTTTTTAAAGGAAGTTTCCTTGTTACATGTGATGGGCATTGAGCCACACCTCTTTTGAAACTGAATAACTTAAGACGTAGCAAGTGAGGTGGCAGACACCTGTAGTCTCAAGCAGGGAGATCTCAAGTTCAAAGCCAGCCTGGGAAACTTAGTGACTTAGCAAGAACTTGTCTCAAAATAAAAAGTTAAAATGGCTATAGACATAGCTCAGCAGTACACACCAATGGATTCAATCCCCAATACTGCCCAAAAAAATTATTTCTGTAATTCCCCATTTAATTATTTTCAGACCACAGTTGGCCATGGGTAGCAGAAAAACCATGGATAAGCGGGTACTTCCATTGTAGCTGGGCTTCCATTGCCCCTTTTGTTGAACTGGAACTGTATGATCTTACTGTATCTGGCATTATTTTGTCCTATATATCTACTTAACTATAATGTTCATGCTGTGAAATTTTTCTTTTTATAATATTACTGTTTTAGGGGTAAGAGGGTGAGTATGGTGGTAGAAATGAAACCCAGGGCCTTCCGCATGCTGAACACACACTCTCTACAACTGAGCTATGACCCTAGCCCACATTTTAACATTCATGCCAGTCGTTGGGGTTTTGTTTTTGTTGTTTTTTTTTTTTTAATTTTTGTTTTTCCTTTTGTAGCTTTATGCAGGAGCTATTCTAGAAGTCTGTGGATGAAAATTGGGGAGGTTCCCTCAAGTCCAAGGTATGTAGCAAACTGTTTAATCATTTAAAAGCAATGTTTGACAAGAATAGCGTCATTAAATATTTCTAGCAATGTGAATTATACTTTCTCAATATATTAATTTTTCACTTGTTTTTATGGAGTTGGAATTTTATCATAATTAGTGACTACTACATTATTTTACTATAAAAATACAGAGTATATGTAAAATTTAGGTTTAAAAGACATGAAGTAATTATTTTCTCAAAAAGAAGAGTGCCGCCGGGCGTGGTGGCGCACGCTTGTAATCCCAGCATTTGGGAGGCTGAGACCGGAGGATCCGAGTTCTCGGCCAGCCTCAGCTACCTAGTGAGGCACTCCACAACTTAGTGAGACCCGGTTTCAAAATAAAGAATAAAAAATAGGGCTGGGGGTGTAGCTCGGAGGTAGAACGCCCCTGAGTTCAATCCCCAGTACCGAAAAAAAAAAAAAAGAAGAGTGCCTTTCTTTAGCTGGATATATATTTTATGACACCCTTTCCTATACAAAATATAAATGTAATTGCTTCAAATAACATATAATTCTAGTTTATTTTTAATATAAATTGATTTACATAAAACTCCTAAGGAACAATTGCATTAAGTGAAAGCACACTGGCACAATATGACTAAATACCAAGAAGAGAATTCATTACCGTAGAATTTGGGATACACAAGAGAGCTTTAATGGTGAATATGTTAAAAGATAATTGTGAAAATACATTTTTTGTTAACATCAAAAAGTAATGGAGCAGCCAGGCATGGTGGTTCACTGTAATCCCAGTACTTGGGAGACCTGAACAGGAGGATCACAGGTTCAAAACCAGCCTCAGCAACTGAGAGAGGCTCTCAGCAACATAGTGAGACATTGTTTCTAAATAAAAAATAAAATAGACCTGGGGGATAGAATGCTCCTGGGGCCAGTCACCAGCACTACACACAAAAAAAGTTATGTTCTATTTTTATGCCTAATTCTGTTTTGATTTTCCCATGCTTTCTTGCTTTATTTACTTAGGACAAGAGATTTTGGGGGGTTTAATGTTTTATGAAATTTCCTATATTAGCACATGCCTTTGATTGCTGACCTAGAGTTGTTTATAATAGGATATTACTCATTTGGGCATAGATATATAATGTAATAGTTTAACTTGGGGACATTTTTTATGAGGCCCAAAGGAGATACACATCTAATTAAATATATTCTTTGTTAAAATAAGCACATTCTGATATATCACAATATAATACCTATTTCTGGGGTTGGGTATGTAGCTCAGTGGTAGAGTACTTGCATAGCATGCCTGAAGTGCTGAGTTCAGTCCCTAGTACCCTAAACATCTGAACTCAGAATTATACTTTAGTTATTTTAGCTTTTATATATTAGTTCTCTGAATAATTGTGTGATTATTCTTACTCCTAGAAAAGTTTTGTCAATGACTTTTTGCTGTACTAATTATTCATATTTACTGACTTTTGTGAGTCAGGTTTTCATGAGGATCAATAGTAGTTGTGTGTGTGTGTGTGTGTGTGTGTGTGTGTGTGTGTGTGTGTGTGTGTGTTGAACAGAGGGGCAATCTACCTCCAAGCTATACCCCAGCCCTTTTTTGTATTTTTTTTATTTTGAAACAAGGTCTCTCACTAGATTGTTGAGACTCTCACTAAGTTGCTGAGGCTGGGTCTCAAACCTACGATCCTCCTGTCTCAACCTCTCAGGTGCTGGGGTTACAGGTGTGCACCATCAAGCCCAGCTGTAGCAGTAGCTTTGATACTGTAATTAGCCATCCTACTTATGATATCAGATTTCTTATTATGTCTAGGGCTGGGTGTGGTGGCAGATGCCTATAATCCCAATACTTGGGAAGCTGAGATGGGAGGATCGCAGGTTTGAGGCTAGCCTAAGCAATTTAGCAAGACCCTATCAGGGGTCGTGTGATGGCATTAAAAGTAATAATGTAAATAATATTTTCCTTCTAGCATGAGTCTTAACCATATTAAAAAATACATCTATCAGAAAATTTTTTGAATTTTTCCTAATTTTATAGGGCTTAGCAAGTTTCTATAAAGGACTAGATAGTAAGATTTTCAGCTTTATAGGCAACATAATTTTTGTTGTAACTATGGAACTCTGCTGTTTTAGTATGGAAACAGTCGTAGACAATTCTTAAATAAGTAAAGCATGGGTGTGTTCCAGTAAAACTTTACTAATAGCATCTTACAGACCAGATTTTGTCTGTGGGCCAGTTTGCCAAACCCTGCATTGGAATCATAAACCCTCGACATAGAAGTTTTGAAATAATATAAAACTGAGATAACAAGTGATTGTTTTTACTTCTCATACCATCTATCATTGGTAGTAGTGATGCCTAAGATTATAATGCTGAATTAGAGTTTTGTTGGAAAGAATACTGATCTATTAACATTATTCTTGTTGATTTCTCATTTATAAAATGAGTTAAGTGAGAAAAATAGACTGATACCTATCTTATAGCACTGTTTTGAGGATTCAATTAACAGGTTAGCCATTTAGTATGTGTCTATCACCAGGAAATAGAGTAAATCATTCTCAAAGTCTGTGAATATTTATTGAGTGCTTACTATATGTCAGGCACTATCCCAGTACTGAGAATATTAAATGGTAGGTATTGGTGTTCCCCCCCTTTGCTTCCTAAACTTCATTTTAAACTTGTTCCCCCTCTTTGCTTCCTAAACTTCATTTACTAACCATCAAATATCTATATGCTCTTATTGGACATCTTTCCAAGTTTTTTCAAATTAATATATCTACTAAAGCCTATCTCATAATTATGTGCAAAGTTCTGTGTATTTACCTCCAGCCAGTCCTCGACCTACCACAGTCTTGCTTCTCTTTCTGCCATTTTACCTCCTTTCTACTAAATCTTACTTAACTCTGGAGCATTTGAAACTTTTTCCTTTGCTTAGGTGATTGCATTTTCCTAGTTTCCTCCTTCTAACATCCTTCTATGCTTTTTTTCTTAGCATCTCTTCTGCTGCCTTCACTTCAGATGTTAGTATTAGCCAGTGTCTATCCTTTTATTTTCTTCTCTTCTTGACTGAATGATGTTCCTCTCCCTCCTTTGTAACCACAATACTTACCTGATGACTCCCAATCTGTTTTTTGTTGGTTGGTTGGTTGGTTGGTTTGTTGGTTGGGGTTTTTTTTTTGTTTTTGTTTTTGTTTTATTTTGGTTTTTTGGGGTTTTTTTGGTTTTTGTCTCAGCCTCCCAAGTACTGGGATTACAAGCATGCGCCACCATGCCCGGCCCCAATCTGTATCTTTAAATCAGACTTTTTTGTTGTTAGAAATCCTAATTTTGGCTGCCACTGGACATTTCTACTTGAATGATTTCACAGTTATCTTAAACCAGTGCACATCTGAATCATCAAGGATCTTGTTAAAATGAATAGTATAATTCTATAAATGTGAAATGGGTCTTGAGATTTTGCATTTTTAACAGTACTACAGTGTGGTACACATGTTTAGTAGAAAGCCTTTAACCCTAGCTTGTCTAAAAACTGAATTAATCCTCTTTAGTAAAAGTATACCATCTTCCCTGTTTCCATAAATGGCAATACTATCAGGCAAAAGCCTAAGTGTGAAATACAAGAACCCTGATTAGTCTTTTATTCTCTATACCCAGTTAGTCATCACATCTGTCTCTTCTTCTAATAACTTTCTTAATTTACTCCCCTCCTCTTCTCTTTTAGTCAAGCCCTTAACATCTTTATCCAGAAGGATTAGCTACTTATCTGGACTATCTATCTCTGTCCCTTTGCTTACTCTATTGCATCTTCCACACTTGCATTGTCCAGTTAGGTAGGCGATAGCCAAACATGGCTGTTTAAATTAATTAAAATTGAGCCAGGCATGGTGGTGCACACTTTTAATCCCAATACTTGGGAGGCTGAGACAGGAGGATCGCAGTTACACAGCCAGCCTCAGCTCCTCAGTGAGACCCTCCTCAACTTAGTGAGACCCTGTTTCAAAATAAAGAATAAAAATAGGGCTGAGGGTGTGGCTCAGAGATAGAATGCCCCTGGGTTCAATCCCCAGTACCACAAAAAATAACAACAATAATAAAAATAATAATAACAATAATAATAATTAAAATTAATTTAGAATTCATTTCCTGAGTCACAGTAGCCACATTTCAAATGCTTGGTAATCACCATATCAAACAAATGAGATATAGAATCCTTTCATTAATGGAGAAAATTCTATTGAACAGTGCTGCTTTGGACTGTAAAATTGATATATAAGTAAAGTAAATTATAATAAAGTTGATTAAGCAAAATCTATCTGAAGCCTCATTTGATAATATTGTTGAGTGAATTTTCTCATAATGAGGAATCAGTGAGTGAATAATATGTTATTACCAAAGACCAAAAGGAAATATATTTTCTCATTAGTTGTTCAATAAGGACTTCATCATAACGTTTTTTCAACAGAAACTAAACCATTCAGTTTTCCTAAAAGATGATTTAGCATTTAAGTGGGCAAATACCAAAGACAGGTGTATATACAAAGATGAGTAGAAAAAAAAAAAAATGATGTGCTGGACATAGTGGCCGATACCTGTAATCTCAGTACTTGGGATGCTGAGACAGGAGGAGGATCACAATGTTGAAAGCCTACCTCAGCAACTTACTGGGACCCTGTTTCAAAATGAAAAAGGTATTGGGGGGTGTAGCTCATAGGTGCAATGTCCCTGGGTTCCATCTCTAGTACAATAAATAAATAACAATGTAAGCCAGGTGTTCACAGGTGCATGCCTATAATCTCAGCACTTGGGTGACTACAGCTGGAGTATTGCAGATTTTGGGCTATGTACAGTAACTAGGGAGACTCTGTTTCAAAATAAAAAGGACTGACCTGGGCATGGTGGCATATGCCTGTAATCCCAGTACTTGGGAGGCTAAGACAGGAGGATCACAGGTTCAAAACCAGCCTCAGCAACTTAGCAAGGCCCTCAGCAACTCAGTAAGACCCTGTTTCAAAATAAAAAGTAAAATAGGGATGGGATGTAGCTCAGAGGTAGAATGCCCCTGGGTTCAATCCCCAGCACCAAAATTAATAAAATACAGTAAAATAAAAAGGACTAGGGCTGAGCATGGTAGCACACATTTATAATCCCAGTGCTTGGGAGGCTGAAAAAGGAAGATCACAGGTTCGATGCAAGCCTCAGCAATATAGCAAGACCCAATTTTAAAATTAAAAAAAAGAGGGATGGGGAACATGGTTCGGAGGTAGAATGCCCCTAGGTCCATTTCCCAGTAGCAAAAGAAAAAAAAAGGTTAGTCATTTTATCTACGACAATATAAGTCATTAAAGATTCCAAAAGTACTATACTTTAACAATATAAGTACATGAAGAAAAACCACAGTAACAATAGGCTAGAATCTTTTAGAAATGTGTTTGAAATTTAGAATCAGGATTTACAAAATGGCTTTATTCCAACTTCATATTTGACAGTCAGGGACCAGTGAGTTGCATTCAGACTACATTGCTCACTGTGGTTACATTTATCTTTAAAATCAAGAAAATACAGAATAAATATTTTCATTTACTATGTTTAAATCTTTATTGAAAATTCTAATAGATTTGATTTTTACTTTCCCTTTATTGTTTTGTAAAATTACAAAATCATTTAAAAATGTAAAAAAACAAGGCCCACCAAACCCAGATGTTAAATCATCATGACCATTTTTCCTTATATTCTGAAAGTTAACATATTTAAGTTCTCTTCCAGAAACTTTTAAAAGGAAAAAAAAAAAAAAAAAAAAAAACCTTGAAATCATGCCATAGGTACATCATTTGTTTTCCTGGACTTTATTTTCTATTTGCATATTTGTAGTATGTGGTCATTCAACCAAGAGGATTACAACAAATAACAATATTACATATTCAAATACAGTCATTTTGTGAAATGTTTAAAAATTTGTTCTCTAGATCTTGTTCATACTTTACAAATGTAAAGCTTCATGGGTTTTTTCCCTTACTCATAACTGTGCCATGTTTACATTGAAAAAATACATACATTGCTACATTCAAAGCTAAAAGGGAGACAAAATATTTGGCTTGAGGAACTGTCATTTCTTTCCCATCAATTTACTTTTTCGAGCAAAACATTTGAGTCTATTTTGACTATTATGAAATGTCAAATTTTAGGAATAAGTTCTTCGAAGTACTAAAAATCCTTTGGGGTCCATTAGGTTATGTTGAAGAAAGGGCATCATTTTATAGTCAAGTGAATTTTTCAATTTTCTAGCTCTGTTTTTGTTTCCTTTTTTTTTTTTTTTTTTAATCATCCCAACATAATCAAACCTCCTTTCTCTGAACTCAAAATGCTTCTTTTGTTAAATTAACTGCATTTGGGCAGGGGGTGTAACTCAGCGATAGAGTATCTACCTAGCATGCCTGAGGCCCTGCTGCATTTGTTTAGCCTTGGTGCAAGAGAGTTGAACCCAGGGCCTTGTGTATTCTAAAAACATACTATACCACTGAGCTATATTCCCATCCCATCTTTTATCTTTTTATTTCTTAGAGATCTGTTTAAGCAAATTATAGGTTCCTTCTACACTCCCGCTCCTTGTAATTTATTTCTGTGTTTGGGGGGGGGAAGTAGAGAATACTAGGGATCAAATCCAGGGACATTCTACTTCTGAGCTATACCCCCAGCCCTTCTTTTATTTTGTCTTAAAGCAAGATCTCAATAGGTTGCTGAGAGTCTCATTGGTTGCTGAGGCTGTCCTGGAACCTGTGATCCTCCTGTCTCAGCCTCCCAAGTACTGGGATTACAGGCGTGCACCACTATGGCAGGCTTCCTTGTAGTTTGTTGAAGCTAAAGAATTCAATCTCCCGTATAGCCTTTCCAATGCTATGTGTATATAATAAGTCCTCAAATATTTTTAAAGATTCTTTTACTGCCTGTAAAATGTGATTTGCCTACTATGCAGTGTTTAACTAATATTACTTTCTCTCAAAGTTAGGATACTGTAGAGCTACGTTTAGCAGAAGAGGAGGAAAGAATGGTGAAAATAGTCATTAGTGACTCATCTTAGTATTCCTTTTAAATTTGTTCACTCATTCCAGCTTATTAAAAGTCTATTGAATGAGTAGGAATTACTAAATGTGCTGAGCTCTGTTTTGGAAACAAAGATGTAATAGTCGTTTTCTCAGAGAGGTTCCTTATGTAGTAGGAAAGGTGGTTTGACACAATTAAAGTGTGTTAGACAATGGTTTACACAGATGTGCATATAGTATTTGCCAAGGGGACAGTCTGAATATGATAGAATAGCCAGGTGTAGTGTAATCCCAGTACTCGGGAGACTGAGACAGGATAATTGTTAAGTTCGAGGCCAGCTCATGGTAACTTAGCAATACCCTGTTTCAAAATAAAACAGGACTGGGGTGTAACTCAGGGAGAATGCTCCTGGGTTCAATCCTCATTACCACAAAAAATAAAATGAAAATTGTAATCCATTTGGAATGTATTGAAATATTAGCTACGATATAGGTTATTTTTTCTGTTTGTTTTTTTTTTTTTCAGATAATTCTCAAAAGTATTGAATAATACACATACATGCACACATACACTCTTCCCCACTCTGATTTGATAACTGTACCATGTGTAAAGATCTTACAGCTTTTTTTTCTCCTGAATTTCCTAATCTGTTTGTTCTAACTATACTGGTATCACATAGTACATTAGCAAATAAAATAAATTCTCCCCTTATATTTTACATTTTTAAACTGTCCTGCCTCTTTTCATACATTTACTGTTAGTTATGCAAAGAACCGAGGACCTCACAAATGCTAGGCAAGAGTGCTCTACCACTGAACTACATCCCCCCCTCTCTTTTTATTTTTCTATTTTGAAATGGTCTTGCTAAGTTACCTAGGCTGGCCTCAAACTTAGGATCCTCCTGCCTCAGCCTTCTGAGTAGCTGGGATTACAGGTATGCACCGCCACACCTGGCTTATACGCTTTTTACAGCTGAGCTACACTACGATTTTGTCAAGCCCTAAAAGCTCCTATTGGATTTGTGGTTTTGATTAATTTGAAACAG
>PVLC010030541.1:0-19461 GCA_004027655.1 Graphiurus murinus | reverse complement strand
AAGCACATGATGTACTTACACAATCATATCAAGGTCACTCACTGAAGTGAACCTGAGGGGGAGGGAGGGGGAGGGAATGGGGTGGGAATTGGGGAAGGGGTCAAATGAGAATTGTGTGCAAATATGTTGTTAACAACTTGTACTTAACAAAGATGTATGCTATATTGCACGAATTACTACAATAAAAAATTTTTAAAAAAAAGAAAAATAGCCAGACACAAATGTTCATGATTCCACTTACATGAGGTACCTAGAGTACATAAACAGGAAGAATGGCAGTTCCAAGGGGTTGCAGGGTAGAGGAAATGGAGGACTGTTTTATGGACACTGTTTTAGTTTAAGAACATGGAAAAGTTCACTATCTCTGAGAGAGATAGTGGTAATGATTTCATAGACATGTGAATATACTCAATGGCACTGAAATGTACACTTAAAATAGTTAAAATGATAAATCTTATGTTTATATTTTACCACAATAAATTCATTTTTCAAAAAATAGTTCATGTTGAATAAAGTCTAATATTCATAGTATTGTGAAATTGTTTTGTCCACATAACCCAGGAAGTTAATTAACTTCATGATCTAGGACAGTAACAAATTCTAATGTTCTATTCTGAGTCTAAAAGCATCAGTGGATATTTGTGACCTAATGAATCCCAACATTTTTCAATGTGCCAGGGAAACAATCTTTAAAAGCCCTTAATGAGTCAGGCACTCCAAAGACAGTTCAGGAAACCTGATATCAAAACCCCCTTTAGTATCTATAGTTATCTCCATTAAGGATGAATTAATATGCTTATCTTCATGTCTGGAGAAAGACTAGGGAATATTATTGTTAATGCCCTAAGGTTTACTTAAGGGGTTCCCACAAGAACTAAGGCTTCTGGTATTCAGTGAAGTAATCTCCCCAAAACACGATACTACTTTATAAACTTCTCTTGTACATGTACTTAGCCTACATATCTCAAAAGCATTTGTGTGACTGGCATTAACCACATAACTCAGACACACTAAACACTAATGTCTAGTTTATTTACTTCTCTTAACCACTTTGGATTCTTCTCTTTCTTTTCCTTTCATTCCCTTTATTTTTGTTTTTGCTTTGCTTCAGTTTGTTTTGCTTTGGTTGGGGAAGAAGTTAAGACACCATAATGCTAAGTTTGTTTAAAAATGATTTCATAATAATAAATTCTGCCACTTCAAACCATATTTAAAGTATGTTGAAATATTCAGAAGTGTCTAAGCTATTTTAAAGTGACCACATGTCCCAGAGTGTTTTTTTGTTTTTTTGTTTTTTTGTTTTTTTTTTTTGGTGGTTTTAAACTGCTGTTGTTATTACAGGAAAGAAATAAATTTGCACTACCACTAAGTATTCTTTATGTTCACTGTGTAAAAGGTAAAGGGAAGTTTTTCTTTTTCCTCATATCATCTCCTTAAACTGTAAAATAGAACACAGAAAACTTATATTGTGCACATTCTTTTCAGAGAAAAGTACAATAAATGTATGTTATGAGATGAAAGGACAACAAGTGCCATGCTCACATCATCCCGTTGCTTTTCAATGGTGTCCATTTACCTTGAATAGCCCTGGGCACGCATTCCTGCACAAGCTCATTCACACACACCTTCATTAGCCTCACTTCAAGCACTGTACATTTCTATAAAGAAAACCATTCTTGATTTCTGATGATTCTATAAAATACGATGAACCTAGAAAGTCACTTTTTCCCAAACTTTATTTTCACATATGCATAGATATTTATATAATGCTTGAACAGAAAAAAAATCTAGTTTCATAGATTCAAATAGAGCAAATTAAATGTGTCTGGATGTTAAATTTCCAACTTTTGTTCTTATTTTTACCCTGCAATAACTATATGCATTTATCTTTCCTAATCACTGGGAATAAAATAGTTATGATTTTCATGCGGCCTGGGTATTTCCAAATGCTCTCTATTCTGTAAATCTGGAAGGCACAACTTCATGGGAGTCATTCCAGACAGCTGTCTCTTTATACTTGCAGCCTGGGAACAGTCCTGTATCTCTAGCCTGCAAAAGGCATTCCATGTATCTCTATGTCAAACACTCTCTTCAAAGATCTGTGCTCACTACTTATCCTCAGGGACTCCTTCCCCTGGGTAGGAATGCTTCAAATGTTTTAGTAACTTGAGGCCAATCCCACTGGTTACTACTTAACTGGCTTCTGCTCTGAGTATAGGTTATACTAAGCATTTGTTCAGAGTGAAAAGGTAATTGAGGTCTCACCTGAACAGGGCCTGTGGGCCTCAGTTCAGCTGGTTTTCACTGTCAGTGCAGAATTTACTCATTGAACTTTTCTGCTGCTTTCCACCCTGTTGGACATCTATGCTATCTATGGATTCATTATTGTTTTACTATGATTTCTATCACTTTAGCAGGTTTTAAGGAAAAAAATATATTAAATCATTTTAAATAAGAACCTGTATTGGTCACCGTCTGTACAAAAAGGAGTGAATGCATTCAACAGGGTGACTGGAGAAAGGCATTTACAAACCTGTGGGCACATATGAGAACAGATGGCCAGGGAGAGTAGGAGCAGCTCCCTCCTGGCTGAAGGGGTGAGGAGTTGAGACGCCATAGCTGGAACAGCCTTGGGAGTTACTGCTTTTCAAAGAGGAACCCCACTGACCAGAAACATCTCAAAAGACAGAAGGTGAAGAAAGAAATGCAGTGACCTTGTTCTCGCTAATGCTTCCAATCTCTAGCTGGTGACTTCCCTTAGAAACATCTGACCCAGAGACCGATTTGTGTAATTTGTAGGGCTCTGCCTCCTGTAGAAAAAACAGAAAGGGTGATAATAGTAAGGGTATAAAGAGGTTCTTGAAGGCCAAACATAAATTATCTAACCTTTAGAGCTACTATACTTTAATCAATTTTTGATAATATCTTTATTAATGAGTAGTGAGTATGTGTATGTGGGCTGTATATACATAAAAATAGGGAGAAAAATTGCTATAGAGACAATAGAATAAAGATGCACAACAATAGACACATAGCCCATGGTATATACCTGCCCAAAACACTATATACATATATATATGCTCATTTATTTCCTATAGCAACCTCATGAGCTAAGTATTATTATAATTCTCATTTTTCAGATGAGGAAACAGAAGCACAGAGAGTTTAATTAACTTATTTAAACAGATAGCAAGTGAAAGAGATGGGACTCTCCACTTGATAGGGCCAGAGAGCTTTCTGTATATGCTGGCACAAATGTGTGTATTACTTCCCAATTTTTTCTTGTTGTTATTGTTAAAAATTGAATTAATAATTCCAAACACATGTGTCACAGCTTCTGTGCTTTACCTATTTACTTTATCTGCTTATACTCTGAGGGAATGTGAAATTGAGACTAGAGATCTTCTGTTGCAATGTAGAGATGTCTCCCTAGATCAGTCTTCTGCTACATAAAAGTTGACAAGGGTTTTTAATTCTCCCCTTTCAGTAAATACTTCAGGTGCAGCTATTATTTTGGTGTGTGTGTGTGTGTGTGTGTGTGTGTGTGTGTGTGTGTGTGTGTGTGTCTTACTGGGGTGTCTTACTGAGGGACATTCTTCCTCCAAGCTACCAAGCTACACCTCCCAGCCCTATTTTATTTTTGTTTTGAAACAGGATCTCACTAGATTGATGAGCATCTCACTACTTGCTGAGGCTGTCTGGGAACCTGCAATCCTCCTGTCTCAGTATCCCAAGTACTGGGATTACAAACATGGGATGCTATGCTTGTGCAGCTATTTTATATTGCAATTTTTTATAAGAAGTGTTCTTAAGATAGATCAGCTTACTTTCTAAGTTTCTGACTTTTTTAGTCAATTAAAGAGCAATTCAAGATAAGCTTGAGAATTCATTCTTCTCTGGTACATTTTTCTACATCTGGTAGTTCCTTATTCCAAAAGAATCAACTGGATAATGGACACATTTTTCTACATAGAAGAAATAGAGTATCGATAAACTGCCCCCACAACATAAAAAGGATTGAAATCCCCCTCATACAAAAATGGAATTTCTTTTTCGAATATATTCAGTTTATTGGTTTGAATTTAGCCTAAAGGAAATGAATTAGAAAATGTAGCACCCAAATTGCTTCTTCCGTCAAGTCATGAAGGATCTGAAAAGTATCATTTTTAATTTTATAAATGGAATATGGATGACTTTATATTCCCATAAGTTAAGCCAAAGTAACAAAATACCATTTTACTGTTTAGTCCAGTTCAGCCCCATTCCTTCCCTTAATTTTGTGTGGTATGCTTTGTTTTTGGCTTTAATATGCACTCTGGGGAGTGTGACAGTGGGTGGTACTTGGTTTTATTCTGTATACCTTATTATTGAGTATTATTAAATGTTTTATTATTTTCACATGGAATAGTAAAAAAATCCTTTAAAACTAAACCAAATACAGGGCAGAATTGAAGATAACAATTCATTTTTTTGTGGGAAATTCCTGCTGACATGAATTATGTCTGGATTGCAATCCATCTCAGACATGATGCAAAGTAATCACAGTGGAACTAGGCTGGTTATATGCTAAATCAATTGAGATAATTGCTAGGGAAGGTAATAGAATGATATTAGAATTATAGATCTTTATGATGAATGCTACAAAACACTTGGCTGAATACGGCTGCTTTTCTTGTTGTGGCAATTGAAAAATTTTAGATTTATTCCTAAACTTATCAAAAAAAGAACTTTTACCAATGTACAATCAAAATTTTACATATCCACTTGTTCTAGTTGAGACTATATATTCCCTTCTATCATAGCCTATCATTACAGATACTTACCAAAAGCAATTGATGGCACAATCAAAAGAAAACTATCTCCTATAGTGTTCCTACAAATTCACATAGGAAATCAATTTCCGAAGTCACAGGAGAGAAAAACATAGAAGTCTTGACTGGGAAGCTACTGCTGTGGCTTAGCCTCATAGTTTGCAAGAGTTGTATAAATATTAAAAGGACAAATTCATTTTATAAACAATCTCATCATCAACCCAACGTGACATATTCACCTCAAGGTAATAAGGAAATCAATTTAGATCCCTATGGGGGGAAATTAAAAACAGAATTAAGCAATAAAGAGTAAGCTTACACATTCAGTAGAAACAATTTCATGCGATTAAGGTTGAAAGTTGCAATGATAGCGTTTGACTGGGGGAGGAGAACGGATATAAATGCAGCAAGACTTAAATAGTTCTCTTCTTTTTTTAATGCTAGGGGATATGGTTTTTAACCTATGATTCCTTTGTTTGTGCACCGCTCATATAACTTTGGGCCTCGAGGGTAATTGCAAAGGCACAGATATTGATTTTGCTCCCTATAAAAGAAAGGATGATGTTCTTTCTTGCATTTAACCAAAAAGAGAAGGGAAAATTATTGTAAATGTATTCTATTCTGCTCTAACATTTTTTAATTAAGCTACTTTTCCTTTTATGGTTACAGTTCTTAGATTAATCAAGCCGAAACAGCTGCAGTAAAGAATCTAGGGGTTCTTTATTATAGCATAGAAAAATAAGCCTCCCAAAATAGGAGACTGTGTAACATGTTCTTGTACCAAAAAGCCTTTGATAATTATTCCCAATAGTTAAACATTTCTTTCAACCTTTTACTCTATTAATCTGGGTGTCACATTTCTACCTTTAATAATAATTTTGGTTACTCATTTGCAAATATACCTCCTCAGATTCAGATAATTCTTCATCCCTATTTGACTTACTACCGTCTGCTTCTTCAACTAAAGATGGACCATGTTTAGCAACAATATTATGTAAAATGCCACCTGGCAGGAATTTTTTGCCTGCATTCTGAGGAAGATAAAGTACAATGTTTCACCAGATTTGCCTATACATGAACGAAAACCTAAATTTTAGGATGATATTCAGAGTTACCTCAATAACTATTTGGTAACAAAAAATTGATGCTTTTTATTATTTTTCAGGGGCAGAGGTCTTCAAAGGGGAACTAAAAAGAGGCAGGCGACTTGAAAAAAAGCAATTGGACATCTGTAATTGCATTTCAAGAAAAAATTAAAATTATAAACAGAGAGAATTTTATAGAATTACTCAAAAGCCAAATTCTGCCAATTTATAAAAAGCCTTGCATTTCTGAAGCAGATTGTCTTAAGATGAATGAATCATGACACAATCCTGGGTACTTAGCTATGACATCTGTTAGGTGGTAAATTGCATGGCACACCCGATGCATAATGAAGAAGAGAACAGTTTTTAATTCCTAGAGTGCTCCTCATGTGCGGATGTGCAAATGAAGGAGATGGGACTCAGGCCAGACAGAGAAGCCGTGATGCTGGAGACAACTTATAACTCATTGGTGGTGCTAGGTGTCACTTAAGAAATGCACAAACCAATGAGGTCTCCAGGGAAATGAATTGGTGGGCCACTCAGTATTACAAATGATGGCAAACCAATGTGTTTTGTGAGACGTTTGCCATAAACTTGAAGAATCAGTATCAAAAAGGAGATCACACATATTTCCTGGTGAATACATTATCTTTTATCATTCACAATAAGACATGCAGAACAAGCTTTAAAGTGAATTATACAAATGCTAAATATGCACCTGCATATAAGAATAAATTAATGAACACATCAAACTATTTTGAAAATAAAGGCTGACTTTGTATTTTTTAAATGAGCAAATATTAGACTTATTACCATTGAGAGACTTGATATGTTGGGCCAGGAAATGACCCACTACTTTCTATGATTTAACAAGCCACATATCATCTTTAAGTGAGAGATGTGTGCATGTATGCCTTTACCAGCTTGTACCTAACAAAGATGTATGTATGATTACAATGCACCAATAAAAAAATGAAAAAAAGATACTTTTAAAAAAGTGTGTAGCATGCGTTATGTGTATGTGTCTTTGTGTTCTATATGCATGTACATAGATATATGCACATGAACATTTACATTTAGTGTATTGATAAATCCCCAAACTGATTCATGATTAAGGTCTGATGCAGTTTGTTAAAAATGCTAAGACATCGATCTTCAGGGAGCTTGGTAAAGAAAAGGTGCATTGGAAAGTTCTCATCTTTACACTGCACATCTACTCCTACTTTTAAGTTGCCCTCAAGGGAAACCTTGCTGTCAGTCATACTGTCATTCACATTCCCAAGTATTAATTCAGCTAACTCAGCGGTCATAAGAGAGAACGAATTTAAACACTTCAGTGTATCCCAGTAGTTTGAGAAATCTAAAAGACTTAGAGATCACTTAGTGGGAATTTTGAGTATCAATTTTCTTTTCAACTACCCTACAGTGGGCAACTTATTTAATGCCTCAATTTTCTTCCTCTGTTCCCTTCACTGGGGCATGGTACTTGGCAGTTTGCCAGGCCTGGTGATAGATTCTCTGCAGATTCAAAGCACTGTGCGTGGTTTATACTCTCAGAAACTTTAAATGGATGCACTTACACAGGTTCAAGTGGAGGAGGGGTTGTCACTGCCTGTTCTCAAAATTGGCACTTGCACAATGCAGACACAATAGCAGGATTTGTATTTCTCAAATACAATGGAGGGGAGTGCTTTGAAGACTGGGCAGTTCTGAAAAATCCTCTAAGAGGCAAAATTAATGGCATCCCATCATATAGAATTGAAGGGAAAGCCTCAGAACCAGGAAGTTAAGATGCATTTTTTCCTACGTCCCTCACTCCCTAAGCTTTTATTTTTTATTATAATGTGCTTTTATTGGTGCGTTATAGTCAGTCTCAAATCATAATATAAATAATGTTGAGAGTGGCATGCATGCACATGGCACTTGGAGGCTCCCACTCGCCTCCCCGTTCCCCCCCTTCCTAATACAGAGTGCTGAGATTGACGTTGGTATATTCATATATGTACACATAGTCAATGGTAGTATTTCCATTAATGAACCTCAGTCTTCCTCCTCCCATTCCCTTAGATCACCTCCTTGGCTCCACAGAGTTTCTCCTTCATTATCTGGAGTCCTTCTTGTAACCCAATTACTCCCTGGCTTGAACATATTAGAGAAAACATATGTCCCTTCACTTTCTGTGACTGGCTAATCTCTCATAGCATAATGCTCTCTAGGTCCTTCTATTTTTTTGCAAATGACATAATGTTGTTCTTCTTTATTGCTGAGTAGAATTCCATTGTGTGTATTTCCCATAATTTTGCAATCCATTCATCTGTTAATGGACATCTACATTGATTCCATAATTTGGCTATTATGAATTGTGCTGCTATGAACATGAGTAGGTGTATATTACTACAATTCTCTGGTTTCAACTTCTTTGGAAAGATACCCAGGAATGGTATAGCCCAGTCATATGGTGCATCCATTCCCAGTTTTCTGAGGACTCTCCACACTGATCTCCACCTTGGCTGAACTAATTTGCAATCCCACCAACAGTGTAGAAGAATTCCTATTTACCCACATACTCATCAACATTTATTGTTTTTTGACTTCTTGATGATTGTCATTCTGATTGGGGTTAGATGGAATCTCTGTATTTTTGATTTGCATCTCCCTGATTGCTAATGATGTCTGTTTTTGTGCTAATGCCATGTCCTTTTTATTACTATAGCTCTGTAGTATAATTTGAAGTCAGAAATTGTGACGCCTCCTACATAGTTCTTATTACTGAGATTTGCTTTGGCTGTTCTGGATCTTTTGTGACTTATTTTTCTAGGTCTATGAAAAATGGCATTGATATTTTGATAGGGATTGCATTGGTATTTCGAATTGCCATTTCCATAATATTTATTCTGCCTATCCAATTTATAATTTTAAACTCAAAACCAAGAAGAATCAGAGTGAGTTTTTACAAGACAAAGCAAAGATATTTTTCATTTCATTGAATTACTGTTTTAAAACATTTTGCAAAGAAAAAAATCTATATTATAACAAAGAACATATGAAATAAACAAAGGTGTGTGTATTTACAAAATAATTTCTATGAGATCCACCAGCTAGACATAACAACTATAAATATTTTATTGTATTATTTTATTTCTTTATAAAAAATTGATCAGTATTTTTCCCAAAGGTTTAATTACAATTCCATTAGAATTTGTGAGTTTATCACTTATTATATAACAATCATATTCTTGTCATTATTCCTTTCAGGCAATTCTAAATACTGCATAATAGTCTACCATAGGAATATTCATAGGTTACTACCTTCTAATTATTAAATATTTAGGTTGAATAAAAATTTTGCTTTCATAAATATTGCTGCAATCAATAGTTTAACAATTAATGTTTTATTTCATTATGTAATTATATTTTCAGGAGAGAATATAATTTACATGTTGATCAGAAAATAATGAAATCCATAAGTGGGGTATGTGTTATTATATTGGTTTCTAAAATTGCCAACAAAGACGCATAAAAGCATTCATTTCACTTCATTCTTGCAAACCACACTGTTTTTCTTTGTTACTTTTGAAGTGTTTTTCAGTTGATGGATTAGATGTGTTATATCATTTGAATTTTTGTTTATTTCAGCATTACTATTCCAAATGTGTTTATGTTTCTAATTTCTCTTTAGTGTAGTTTAACATGCCTTATCCCATTTTCTTAAGTCATAATGTTATTTTAATTAGTTTAATAATAATTTTCGTAAATATGTTTGATTTGATGTTTGTTACATCCAATACTAGCCTTGATTTTTACATTTTCTCACACACTTCTCTAAAATACTTTAATTTTGATTAATTTATGGAGAGATATTCATTTTTATTAATTTTTTTCTTTTTCTTTTTGCTGTGCTGGGGATTTAATCCAGGGACATTATACCTCCGAGTCACACCCTCAGCCCTATTTATAATATTTTATTTGTAATGAGGGTCACACTAAGTTGTAGAGAGCCTTGCTAAGTTGCTGAGACTGGCTTCAAACCTGCGATCCTCCTGTCTCAGCCTCCTAAGTACTGGGATTAGAGGTGTGCCCAGTCATTTTTACTAAATTTATCAGTTTTTCCCACCTTTTGTAGATTTTGCAAGTTCTTTACTCTTAAGATCACACTTTAGGAATTATTTCTAGATTAGTTGTTTTTTTTTTAATTGGTGCATTGTACTCATACATCTTTGTTAGATACAAACTGCTAAAGGCATACATGCACACATTTCTCATTTAACCCTTCCCCAATTCCCACCCCACTCCCTTGCCCTCTCTCCTTCTCAAGTTCAGTTTAGTGATTGATTTGATATGTTTGTGAAAGCACATCATGTGCATTAGGGTGTCCCCCCTTCCCCCATCAACTTCCATTAAGTCAAATTCTTTGCTCACTTAAGGTTCCCCTTCTTCATCTGGAGTCCCTCTTATGTCACATTTTCTCCCTAGCTTCCACATATTAGGCAGAGCATATGAGTTTTTACTTTTTATGACTGACTAATCTCACTTAACATAACATTTTCCAGTTCCATTCATTTCCCTGCAAATAACATGATTTTGTTCTTCTTCATGGCTGAGTAAAATTGCTGCTACAGCCACATAGTGATGGTGATGGTGATGGTGGATGTTCAGCCTTTTTTTTTTTTTTGCGGTACTGGGGATTGAACTCAGGGGCATTCCACCCCTGAGCTATACCCCCAGCCCTATTTTTTATTTTGAAACAGGGTCTCACTAAGTTGCGGAGTGCCTCACTAGGTAGCTGAGGCTGGCCGCGAACCCAGATCCTCCAGTCTCATCCTCCCAAATGCTGGGATTACAAGCAGCGTGCACAACCATGCCTGGTGATGTTCAGCCTTTTGATTATTCAATTGTTAATATTTAACACTGATTCCTTTTAAGTTACTATAGGTAAAAAAGTATGAATATATAAACTGACTTTTATACAAATAGCTAATCAATTGTCCCAAGTCAAATGTGATTAAATTCTGAATGTTTAAATACAGATTTGACTTACATTTATTGCAAAAAAAATTTATTTATTTATTTTTGTCAGTACTGGGGATGGAACCCAGGAGCATTCTATTTCTGAACTACACTCCCAGCCCAATTTATTTCTTTATTTTGAAACAGGGTCTCACTAATTTGTGGAGGGCCTCACTGAGTAGCTGAAGCTGGCCAGGACCCTGTGATCCTCCTGTCTCTGTCTCCCAAGTAGTGGGATTTCAAGTATGTGCCATCACTCCTGGCTTCAAGGAGAAGTTTCATATAAATAGGTCACCACATCAAATGTAAAGTTCTTTCCTGGCTTGGACATCATGGATCCAGAAGCAAAAACTTTGTAGTTATCCCAGGGCTTGGTGACTATGGATCCCAATACACTAATACTGGGAGACTTCAATACTCCTCTCACATCTCTAGACAGATCTTAACAAAAGGTCAGTAGAGACGGCTCAAACCTAAAGAATACCATAAACCACATAGACCTATTAGACACATATAGACTCTTTCACCCAAATACAGCTGAATTCATATTTTTCTCAGATTCACATGGAACCTTCTCCACATAGACCACATTCTGGGCCACAAAGCGAGCACTGGCAAATTCAAAAAATGCAATGTAATTCCCTGCATCTTTTCAGACCACAATGGAGTGAAACTAGAAATAAACTCTAAGAAGACCCAAAGTAACCATGTAAACACATGGAGACTGAACACCACCTTGCTGAATGAGGACTGGGTCATAGAAGAAGTAAGAGGAGAAATTAAAAAATTCCTTGAAAACGAAGACACAACATATCAAAACCTCGGGAAACTTTGAAGGCAGAACTAAGAGGAAAATTTATAGCACTGAGTGCCCACATAAGAAGAACAGAAAATCACCAAATAAATAAAATAACATAATGACACAATTCAAAGCCCTTGAAAAATAATAGCAGTCTAACCCCAAAGCCAGTAGAAGACAGGAAATTATGAAAATCAGAGCAGAAATTAATGAAATAGAGAATTTAAAAAAATACAGAAAATCAACAAAACCAAAAGCTGGTTTCTTGAAAAAAATAAACAACATAGGTAAATCATTGGCCAACCTAACAAAAAGAAAGAGAGAATCAATCCAAATTACCAAAATAAGAAATGAAAAAGGTGATATTACCACCAATAATATGGAAATACAGAGGATAATCAGAAACTATTTTGAAAAACTATACTCCAACAAAATGGAAAATCTAGAAGAAAATGACAAATTTCTAGACACATATAACCTTCCTAAATTGAGTCAAGAAGATATAGAAAACTTAAACTGACCAATAACAATCAAAGAGATAGAAACAACAATAAAGAATTTAGCATCAAAAGAAAGTCCAGGGTCAGATGGTTTCCAAGTGAATTTTATAAAACATTTATAGAAGAGCTAATCCCAATACTTCTCAAACTATTCCATGAAATAGAAAGAATCTGGACCTTCCCAAACCCATTCCATGAAGCCAGCATCACATTAATACCAAAGCCAAATAAAGACAGCTCAAGAAAAGAAAACTATAGGCCTATATCATTGATGAACATAGATGCAAAACTGCTAAACAAGATACTAGCAATGCACATTCAAAACCACATCAAAAAAATTATATATGATGACCAATTCAGGTTCATCCCAGGGATGCAAGGCTGGTTCAACATATGAAAAACAATCCATGTAATTCACCAGATAAATAGACTGAAAGACAAAAATCACATGATCATCTCAATTGATGCTGAAAAAGCATTTGACAAGACCCAACACCCATTCATGCTAAAAGCACTTCAGAGAATCGGAATAGAAGGAATGTACCTCAACATCATAAAGGCAATATACAACAGGCCCACAGTCAATATCATATTAAATGGAGAGAAATTGCAAGAGTTCCCACTAACACCAGGAACAAGACAAGGATGTCCATTATCACCTCTTCTGTTCAATTTAGTACTTGAGACTCTAGCCAGAGCAATAAGGCAAGAGAAGGAAATCAAAGGGGTAAAAATAGGGAAAGAAGAACTAAAACTATCCCTTTTTGCAGACGACATGATACTATACTTAGAAGACCCAATAAACTCAACCAAAAAACTTATAGAACTGATCAACAAACTTATGGAACTGATTCAGCAAAGTGTCTGGATACAAAATCAATCTTAAAAAATCAGAAGCTTTTCTAGCTGGGCGTGGTGGCTCACGCTTGTAATCCTAGCATTCGGGAGGCTGAGACCAGAGGATCCGGGTTCAAGGCCAGCCTCAGCTACCTAGTGAGGCACTCCGCAACTTAGTGAGACTCAGTTTCAAAATAAATAATAAAAAATAGGGCTGGGGGTGTAGCTCGGAGGTAGAATGCCCCTGAGTTCAACCCCCAGTACCACAAAAAAAAAAAAAAAAAAAAAAATCAGAACCTTTTTTGTATGCCAACCATAAATCCACCAAAAAAGAAATCCAGAAAGCAATTCCACTCACAATAGCACCCCAAAAAATAAAATACTTAGGGATAAACCTAACCAAGGAGGTAAAAGACCTCTATAAAAAAAACTATAAAAAGGTGAAGAAAGAAATCGATGAAGTCCTTAGAAGATGGAGGGATCTACCCTGCTCTTGGATAGGCAGAATAAATATCATTAAAATGGCCATCCTCCCATAATTGATCTACAGATTCAATGCAATACCCATGAAATTACCAAGGTCACTCCTCACAGACATAGAAAAATCAGCCCTAAAACTTATCTGGAACAACAAAAAGCCCAGGATAGCCAAAGTATTTCTTAGCAATAAAATCCATGCAGGAGGTATCACAATATCTGACTTCAAACTCTACTACAAAGCCACAGTAATAAAAACAGCATGGTATTGGCACAAAAACAAACACATAGATCAATGGAGCAGAATAGAAGACTCAGAAACAGACCCACAGGCTTTCAGTTTACTGATTTTCGACAAAGGAGCCAAAAATATACAATGAAAAAAAGATAACCTCTTTAACAAATGGCTTTGGCAAAATTGGCTAACCATATGCAGGAAAATGGAAATAAACCCCACTTTCTCACCCTGCACAAGAGTCAACTCAAGGTGGATCAAAGACCTGGAAGTTAGGCCACAGACCTTGCAGCTACTTGAAGAGAGCATAGGACCAACAGTTCAATACATAGGCACAGGTAAAAACTTTATCAACAAGACCCCAAAAGCACAAGCAACTTAAAGGAAGATCAATACATGGGATTGCATTAAACTGAAGAGCTTCTGTGCAGCAAAGCAAACTATCAAGTACCTTAACAGAATGGGAGAAGATTTTTTCCAGTTACTCTTCTGATAGAGGTCTAATATCTAGGATATACAAAGAACTCAAGAAAAACACTGCTAAGAAAACAAATAACCCAATCAAAAAATGGGCAAAGGATCTAAATAGACACTTCACAAAAGAACTACAAATGGCCAATAAATGTATGAGGAAATGTTCCACATCATTAGCAATCAGAGAGATGCAAATCAAAACTACCTTGAGATTTCACCTAACTCCAATCAGAATGGCAACCATAAAAAACACGAACAACAACAACAAATGCTGGTAAGGGTGTGAAGAAGTGGGAACCCTAATACATTGTAGGTGGGATTGCAAATTAGTGCAACTACTTTGGAAAACAGTATGGAGGATCCTCAAAGGAATGGGAATGAATGTACCATATGATCCAGCAATACCACTTCTGGGTATCTACCCAAAAGAATGGAAACCAAACTATCAGACCGATGCATGTGTATCTATGTTTATAGCTGCACAATTTACAATTGCCACACTATGGAAACAGCCAAGATGTCCATCGACAGATGAATGGATTACAAAACTATGGGATATGTACACAATGGAATTTTACTCAGACAGAAAGAAGAACAAAATCATGTTATTTGCAGGGAAATGGATGCAGCTGGAAATCATTATGTTAAGTGAGATTTGCCAGTCACAAAGAGTAAAGAAGCATATGTTCTCCCTAATATGCGGATGCAAGGGAGATGATGGGGCATAAAAGAGTCTCCAGATGAAAAAGGAGAGACCCTCGATAAGCAAAGAAATTGACTTAACCAAAGGGCATGGACGGGATGGGGGGAATACCCTAATTGGTAAGATGTACTTACACAGTTATATCAAGGTCATTCACTGAACTGAACTTGAGAGGGAGGGAAGGTGAGGGAGCAGAGTGGGAATTGGGGAAGGGGTTAAATGAGAAATGTGTGCACATATGCCATTATTAGCTTGTACCTAACAACTATGCATGCTTACAATGCACCAATTATTACAATAAAAAAAGAAAAGAATGTGGTAGAGCTGGACATGGTAACATGGAAAAATCTCCAAGGAGTATTGTTAAATTGAAAACACAAATAGCCAAAGATTGAAGATAGTATAATCCCTTTTGTATACCCTGTAATGCATATGTATGTGTGTATCTCTATTCATATATAGAGAGAGATACAGATATGGAAAATGATATTGATACAAATATGCATATAGGTATAGAGTTATGAATAAGAATATTGGTATGGTTATAGATACAGATGTATTTATACATACAGATACAGAGATATAGAAATAGAAATTAAGAGATCTTCTTCCTTTTCCAGAATTCTGATGATCAGCAAGAACCAGCACTCAGGCCCTTGATACTTACATACCTCTCTTTTCTCTTTACAGTCTCACTCCTGGAGATCCATGCAGACCTTGACTTAAATACAACTCTATGCTGAAAATAGCAAAACATATGTCTCAAACTTATCCTCTTCTCTGATTCCTGTTCAGATATTTATTTAAGAAATACTGAGTCAAAGTAATGGAAATTCCCTAGGGAAAAAAAAAAAAAAAAACATGTAGGCCCTTATTAAGCTGAACTTCATGTATCCCACTGTATATTTCAAATATCCACTTAATAGGCATCACAAAATTAAAATATTCAACAATCAACTTCTGAATTTTCTCACTCCCACCCCTCCTGGCCCATATTTCCAATTGCAGTAAATAGAAATGCAGTTCTTCCAGTTGCTCAAGACAATATTTTTTCTTCCTTGACTACTTCTTTCCTCTACCCCAATTCCCACTCTATATAAGATCAATTTTATAATTAATAAAAGAATTAAATATGGTATTGTTTTCACTATATATTTTGACATTATTTATATTATTTCAACTTAAAAATCTTAGTGATGTCCAGTTAACATGATGAGAAATGACAGAGGGAACGATCTCTGAATAATGCATGGTTTTACAGATACATAATTTTCATCTACATCAAGTCTTTTAGTTATTAAAACAATTTAAGTTTAAAAAAAACTGTAAGTACTAGCTCTAGTTCAACAATTACATTTCATGTAAATTGGAAGACGATTTTTGAAAAATAGGATTGATAGATAATCCTTACATCACATGTAAATGTTTTGCTGTTTATAGTAATTAACCTTACTTCTTGTTTGCATATATTCAAAAGGAAAAATACTTAATAGGTGAAAATCTATCTCCTATTGAGTCTAACTCCAATATTGTCTAATATGCATCAGTTTTTGAAATCAGACATTTCTGGGACAGTATTGAGTTTTTATTTTTCCGGGTCAGAAACAATGCATGGCACTAAGAAAGCATGAAGAAATAAAGAAAAACCTTATAGAAATGTCATCAGAATACTCAGGTGTTTGATCAGTTTATCTATAGTCCTAAAGAAAATGCCTCAGTGCACTCTGTCTCTCTCTTTCTCTGTCTCTCTTTTCCTCCCCCTCTCTCTCCATCCTTCACAGACACACAGATGCATGCATTTTTCTTTCATGTGCAAAACGGATAAGCATGAATAACATTGTAAGAAATTCCATTACTTTCACACAAAGAACTACTGAACAGAAATGAATACCACCAAGAAGTAAAATCTCACTTTTGCTATTCAAAACATGGGTCTACTGCCCATTTGGACCATTCAAACCATAAAGAGAAACAGGTTTCTTAGCAAGTAATTGTGCAGCCTGGGGAAATAGGAAGTCAAAAGCAAGGAAGGTAGAAGAAGCATTTCCAGAACTCACTGAAATGAATCTTTCCAAACACCAATTGGCCAGCTGAGAAACCCAGCAGCTGCTCACCTATTAACCATTTTCATGTAAATTATAAATCCAGTAAGCAAGTCAAAAATAGTGACAAACACCTAGGCTATAGTTATAGTCACTAATCAAAGACTTGCCTTCACCTGTGCTCAGTGGGAACCGTGCTTTATTCCTTTATTGGCCTTTACTTTCAAGCTAACAATACAATTAACTAAGAAGAAGCACAATTAACTAAGAAAACTCAGCCGAGCAGTGGTGGCGCACACTTGTAATCCCAGCATTTGGGAGACTGAGACCAGAGGATCCGGGTTCGCAGCCAGCCTCAGCTACCTAGCGAGGCCCTCCGCAACTTAGCGAGACCCTGTTTCCAAATAAAGAATAAAAAGTAGGGCTGAGGGTATAGCTCGGCAGTAGAATGTCCCTGAGTTCAATCCCCGGTACCGCAAAAAAATAAAATAAAATAATAAGTTATTCAGAAAAAATGCCATACCAGTGTATTTCATTCTTGGCTCCCTCTATAACAGATCATTTTATAGCCTTTCTATTAAGAAGAATAAGGATAAACAGCACTCTGCTTTCCTTCCCTCCACACTTCTACCTCTCCTCATGCTTCTTTGAACCTCTCTTGAATTTCTTTGCTTATTTCTTTGCCACTCTAATAAACAAGTATGGATAAAATGCAAATATAGTCGATATGTCAGCTACACATGTTGAGTAAGATCTAAAGTGCTCTTCTGAGAAGCCTAGTTCCTTCCCCAACCAGCCCCTTGGGTCTTTCCACTCATCTCCAGCCTCATGAATGGCTACATGATAAAGAAATGCTGGGTAAAGTGGGGAACAAACAAAAGGGTGTTTTCTATCAATGGGGTGGTGAGAAGATGTGTCATCCCTTCTGAATACACCTTTAAAATATGAGAAAGATGCCTCCTGGATGCACTGCCTAGGTATTAAAACCTTGTCATTTAAGTCACTTTTCAGCTAAAACATAATTGAGAAAGGCATAAGACAGCCCTATCTTTAGGCCGTTAGGAAACACTTTTGTTTCTGGCTCACCAATATGACATTTGTAATCACACAGAATGTGTTGGAATCAAAAGATAATCTTCATTCACTCTGTATTTCTTTTAACATATCCTTCACCCAAGAACTCAAGTGTACTTCTTAATCTCCATCACTTTAAAAATATAACACAGCTTTTCTATCAGAAGCATCCATTTTATCTATATTCTTTCCAGAGTTCCCCTGAGATGTCTCAAATGTCTTTTATTAAGACCCTCCCAGGCCTTTCTGTAATGTGCAATAGGGTCTATTTACATCACACTCCCACTGCACAAATCAGTACAACATAAGTAAATTATTCCAAAAACTTTCTCAGAGTCTGGTTCCTTGGCTAAAAATCATGTGTATCACAGTTTTTACAAAAACACATACCACTTCCTCAATAGAATAGGGCGGCTCCATCTGTGTGGTTCTAGTCAACTATTGTACAGCATGGGAACACATATTTATGAATCATTTGTCCAACAGACCTCATTGGATCCTTAACACCTGCTGTGTAAAACATATCTTCAGGCATATGATGAAAATATTTCAAAACTCGTGAGAAACCAAAACAAGGCAGCTCTTTTCAAGTTTAACACAGCAAAAATAATAAATTTAGTTAAAACATATTCCTGAGGCAGACTTTAAGAAAAGCAAATACTACTTTCAAAAATATGATAGTGGAGAGATCCTTAGAAGACTGAAAAGGGCAACTATCGATGATCACCAAATGTGCCACTTCTAAGTTACCATCCCAGCCCAGCTCCCTCTTTCTTCTGACATCTGCCTTCCCTTCTTCCTGTGGATTTTCAAGCCCATACTTATATTTAAAGGTAATCTGGCTTTTTTAAAAAATCTTTTGCCTTTATGTTTTCTTCAGTTTACTGATTATTCTGAAAGTAATGCAAGAGGTGCATACTATTAAAGGGCAGTGTTGATACAAAAAAAATGTTAAAATTATAGTCACATGTATTTTTGTTATGAGTAGATAGCTGCTTCAAATAGCATCTATCCACACAATGGTCTTGTGACCTGAGGTGTTGTGGCTCATTCACATCTCCTGTTTTTCTCACTATAGCATTAACCACTCAACACTGAGATAGCTAATCATTTCACAGACAGCTATCTGACTGATTTGTAGATAGAGCACTAAACAACTGGGTTGCCTGCTATTTCCCCCTGCATTTTCCCCTGCATTGATCAAATAATCCTGAATCACTGTGCAGCGGCCTTCCTTCTCACCTATTGACTCCATGCTCATTTTCTTCTCTACAGACTCTATTTCATTTCCTCTTTATCTGACTCAGCCTCCTTTTCACTTTATCATAGGTAGCAAGTCAATTTCTAGTCACAGGGTTATCAGTAAAGATTATCAGGGTGGACATCTGTCTTCCACATCAAAAAAAAAAAAAAAAAG
>PVLC010030540.1:0-19371 GCA_004027655.1 Graphiurus murinus | reverse complement strand
TTTTTTTTTTTTTTTTTTTTTTTTTTTTTTTTTTTTTTTTTTTTGCGGTACTGGGGATTGAACTCAGAGGCATTCTACCTCCGAGCTAAACCCCCAGCCCTAGTTTTTTTTCTTTATTTTGAAACAGGGTCTCACTAAGTTGCGGAGTGCCTCACTAGGTAGCTGAGGCTGGCCACGAACCCGGATCCTCCGGTCTCCGCCTCCCGAATGCTGGGATTACAAGCGTGCGCCACCACGCCCGGCTGAATTGGTGAATATTCTTGATGTGTGGAAAAGCACGATACATACTACGATCTTGATCACACAAATGGGATGTTGTGTATGTAAATACAGGAATTGGAAAGTCACAGCCAACTAAGCTACTTGTGACTGGATGACTTTGTTCTTTGCTTCTTGTGTTTTTGTTTCCTGTAATGCACATACTAACTTAAAAAATAAAGGTTATTTTACAAACCTAAAAAAAATAAATTAAAAAGATAATGACCATTAACCAATATAACTACAATGCTTAACAAGAATAAATAAATAAGCAAAATCAATGTGATTTCCAGGATACTAAGACTCTGTAGCTTTCTCACTATAAATAACCTACACATCACCCTTTTTTTTTTTTTTTTTTTTTTTTGCAGTACTGGGGATTGAACTCAGGGGCATTTTACCTCCGAGCTACACCCCCAGCCCTATTTTTTATTCTTTATTTTGAAACAGGGTCTCACTAAGTTGCGGAGTGCCTCACTAAGTAGCTGAGGCTGGCCGCGAACCTGGATCCTCCAGTCTCAGCCTCCCGAATGCTGGGATTACAAGCGTGCACCACCACGCCCGGCTCACATCATCCTTTTTAAAGTAATCTTTTAAAGGATTTCTATATAGTTTTTTGTTTGTTTTTTTGTTGTTGTTTGTTTGTTTTGGTACTGGGGATTGAATTCAGGGGCATTCTACCTCCGAGCTATACCCCCAGTCCTATTTTTTATTCTTTATTTTTGAAACAGTCTCACTAAGTTGCGGAGTGCCTCACTAGGTAGCTGAGGCTGGCCTCGAACTGGATCCTCCAGTCTCAGCCTCCCAAATGCTGGGATTACAAGCATGCGCCACCACGCCTGGCAGGGATTTCTATATAGTTTTAAATCATTTAGGTTGTCAGCTATCTTTGTATTTAACAAGCTAAACTATATATATATATATGGATATTAATTAAAATAATACATTAAATTTTGTGTGTAGTGCTGGGGATTTAACCCAAGAGCATTCTACCTCTGAGGCACAACCCCAGACCTGTTTTATTTTTATTTGGAAATCGGGTCCCCCTAAATCACTGAGAGTCTTCCGATCTTGCTAAAGCTGCCCAGGAACCTGCAATCCTCATGTCTCAGCTCCCAAGTACTGGGATTACAGGCGTGCGCCACCACACCAGGCTCAACTGCCAGCTTTTAAGAATAGAAAATTCTGCATAAAGGCTAAACTACTGGCCGTGGGTATCAGAAGAATTGCTACCAGGAGGTGGGGGGCACTTCTGTCTTGGCAATTCTTAGCTTGGTCAGGATACTCCTGCCCACCCAAAAAGGAACTTGTGCCTGCCACATTCCCAGTCTCCATCCCGCCCTCCTGCACACCCAGCCACGTGAAAATTCTCTTCATTTCTTATTGGCCTCTGTGAGTGTTCGAAATACGCTGGAATATGCCATGCTTTTGACTAAAATCTGAGTAGGTGTCCAAAAGGGTTTGGGACAGAAGGCCCCTGGCTGCCGTTTCTCAGAGCTCCTGCATCTCTGACTTGTGACCTGGAGCAAATCAAAGTGACCTCTGTTTGTAAAGCTCAGTTTCCTTGTCTGTAAAATGGGCGCCAAAACTCCTACCCTGGCTAAGGTGGGAGCCCGGGGGAGGATCAGAGGACAACATCGCCGCCATCTAGACTGCAGAGCTCTATGGTCCATGTTGGTGGGTGCCAGTCTCACTTCTTTCCATTCTTCCTTTCTCTGGTACCAGGACCCTGGTTTCCCTCCCAGGAAAACCCTCTTGTACTCTCAGGCCACATAGTTTCCTAGCCCTGACCTCCAATCTCAGCCCCAGGGTGGGTGTTGGGTGAATCCTGCCAATCAGCTCATTGCATTTCTCCTGGAGACCGGTGATTGGTTCGAGAATGAAAGTGGAGCCAAAAGAAGCCAATAGAGGCAGGGCTGGACTTTGGTCTGAACTTTGGGGAGAGGAATTGTCTTTTCTTATTTAGAAATGGAGTGGGGGTTAGAGATGAAGCAAGGAGGGCCTTCTACCTCTGAGTTGCACCCCAGCCTCCCCTTTTGGGTGTGAGTGTGTTCTGGGAATTGAACCCAGGGACATTCTGCCTCTGAGCTACACACCTGGCCCTTTTTTATTTATTTTTTATTTTGAAACAGGGTCTCACAAAGTTGGGGAGGACCTCGCTAAGTTGCTGATTCTGACTCCCAACCTGTGATCGTCCTGTCTCAGCCTCGCAAGTACTAGGATTATAGGAATGTGCCACCTCGCCCAAATTTTATTTTATTTTTACTTTATTTATTTTAGTTTAGTTTGCACTCTGAGGACTGAACCCAGGACCTCATGCATTACAGGCAAGCAATCTACCACTGAGCTGCATGAACTTGGAAATGGCCGTAGGCTGGCCAGCATGTTAGCTAACCCAAGAGAGGTGGGGCTGAGAAGGTAACCAAAGAGAAATAAAGAAGAATGGGAGATGGGGCTGGGCAGCGGTAGCACACACCTGTAACCCCAGTGCTTGGTACACCCGGCAGGAGATCTCAGTTGCAGGCCAGGGTCAGCAAATTAGCGAGATCCTGTTTCAAATTTTTAAAAAATTGGGAGTGTGCCTCAGAGGTAGAAGGCCTGTGGGTTCAATCCCCAGTTACCCCTCCCTCCAAAATAAAAATAGGAAGATGGGAAGAGGTGAGGGCTGCAGTCATGTAATACAAGTCCTTTGTCTGATGGACATCAGCAAATACATCCTGTTTGCTTGAATCACATTAGCCAGGACTAACTCCTGGCCCGCAGGCCGCCCTAGGAGCTCACACAATCAGGCCGACCTGGGAGCGCTGATTTGGTTTGGATTCCTTTCCCTGGGTTTTCTCCGATGCCAGTCCCCTATGCTTCTGCAGCTGCAGCCTGCGCCTCTCTCTGCCTGGAGCTGACCTTCCACATGGCCTTCTTGAGGTTCTTGAGAGGGTCCTGCTGCGGGGCTCGCGAATGACGGGCCCTGGAAAAGCTCTTGGGTGAGATAGCCATGTCTTGTGGGGGCCATGAAGCCTTTGGAGGTCAGGATTGATGAGGTAGCTTAGAAAGAGAATGTTAGGTAGAAAAGAGGTATTGGGAAAATTTATAGAAATATAGTTTTTAGCCTTTTAAAAAAAAAATCTGGAGAGTGTGAATTCAAAATTCCACCCCTTGGAAGTTTGTGGTTCGGCCCAAGAGAAACGTACAGCCCAGCCCACCTGAGACGTACACCTGGAAGGAGGAGGAGGCAGCTTATTTGGGACCACCTGAGACGTACACCTGGAAAGAGGAGGAGCCAGCTTATTTGGGATCTTCCCACTTGGAGCCCAACCTATCGGACTGCTTGGAACCTGAGAGTGAGGGGCTGGAATTAAGGACCCCGCCCTCTCATATACCCCTTGGATGTTCCACGTGTTCTCTCTTGGACTCTTGCCCGGGATCGGGGAACATGCCCTAAGAATCGGTGGCCGGGAATTTCTTTCTGTACTCCCCGTCTTTTCCTACACCCCAGTTTTCCTCTCCCTGACCTTTTCCTAAAGAATAAACCTGCCAGATGTTGTGATTGATAAGTGTAGAAATTCTTTTCTCCACAAATATCAAGAACCTGGATTTTTAGTAATTTATTTATTTTTGGGGTCTATTCGGCACCCCATCACAGGATGATTCTATTGATTGCCACACTCACAAACTACACTGCCAGCAGGATCCCTGCGGGTGCCAGGAGGACGCAAATAGGGAAAGCAGGGTGCAGAGGTCGATTTGACACACTCTAGAATTGGCCACCCGGGGTCTTGACTACTTTAAGCATGACATTTCACCTCTCAGAGTCCCCCCCCTTCATCTGGGAATAACACAACCTGCCTGCAAAAGGAAATTTTCAACAGTTAAAGAATTATGCAGCTGAGCTTGGGGGTGCACACCGGTAATCCCAGGATTTGGGAGGTACAGACAGGAGGATAGCCGATTCAAGGTCAGGCTCAGCTACTTAGTGAGATCTTATTCTTAAAAAAAAAGGTTTTAGCTGGGCGTGGTGGCACAGGCTTGTAACCAAAGTACTTAGGAGGTTGATACAGGAGGATCGCAGGTTTGCTACAGCCTCAGCTACTGGGTGAGGCCCTCTGCAGCTTGGTGAGGCTCTGTTTCAAAATAAAGAATAAAAAATAGGGCGTCAGAGTTAGACATCTCTTGTCAGGCGCTGTGAGCTCGATTCAAATCTGCCATAGAGGCAGCTTCTTGACAGAAGAAAAAAAGCAACAAAAAGGTGAACAATGCTACAAAAACTGAAATATAGCTGATCAGAATCTGGAAGGCCGATGAGAGAGAGCAAAGAAGCCCGTCTGTGCTGCCGCAGTGCCATGCAACTGAGTGGCAGCCGCCATTGAGCCAGCCCTTGGTGTGGGGTCTACTGACAAAGAAATATATAATGACCTTCTGCATTCTCAGCTACTGGAGGCGGAGTGAGCAACTCCTAAACCCCACATCCTGACCAGGTGGCATATGGAGGCACCTTCGACAGTGACCAGAACATGTGGCTGGCTTAAGCCCACACAGGGCCATCCCAGATCACCTCTCCCTACAGAGCCTGAGCAGCGATCAATTGCACTGCAGAGCTTAAATCGAAACTGCCAGAGGAGCAGCTTCTTGAAGGAAGGAAAGAGAAGCAAAGCAGCAGAAAAGTGAGTAAAGCAACAGGGGAAGTTGGTCATCTTGTCAGCCGCCATTTTGTCTGCCGCCCACAGCAGTAGGGATCTACCCAAAAGATCTGCAGAGGACAAATCAGGTCTGTTCTTACGAACTTGCAGGGATTTTTATTTTATTTCTTGTTGTTTTTTGTTTTCTGGGTTTTTTGTTTTGTTTTGTTTTTACTCTGTTTTCACTTTGCATTGCTTCAGTTTATCTATGTTTGTTCAGAGGATTGGTTGCTTTGTTAGCTTTTGCTAGACCCTAGAAGTCAACACCTAAAACCCACCAAAGGCACCAATAGAGCAGGCAGAAGAAGTACCAGAGTAATTACAATTCAGTACAAGATACCATTCACAGAGAGAAAATAAAAATAAGAAACCTATAAATTCAGAGAAAGCTTGTAAGAGCAGCAAAGATATAAATTTAAGAACAGGGAAACCATGAGAAGGAAAAATAGCAAAGAAACAATGAGTCAACATAATCCCACAATAACAGAACTCAACAACACTGAATGGCAGAGATTACCAGAAGAACAATTCAGATCTTTAATAGTAGAAACAATACAAAACTTCCAGAAAGAATACAGAGAAAGCTGGAAAGAAATAAAGGAACAAATAAACAAAGAATCTGATACCCTGAGCAAGAATCATAGAGAAACCTTGAGGGAAGTGAAGGATGTCAAAGATGCAATAATAGAAATGAAGGCACCAGCTGGGCGTGGTGGTGCACGCTTGTAATCCCAGCATTCAGGAGGCTAAGACCAGAGGATCCGGGTTCGAGGCCAGCCTCAGCTACCTAGCGAGGCACTCCGCAACTTAGTGAGACCCTGTTTCAAAATAAAGAATAAAAAAATAGGACTGGAGGTGTAGCTCAGAGATAGAACGCCCCTGAGTTCAATCCCCAGTACCACAAAAGAAAAAAAAAAGAAGTGAAGGCACCAATACAAACTATAAACAGTAGATTAGACCACATGGAAAATAGAATATCACTCCTAGAAGATGACCATTCCAAAAATGAATCCATTGTACATAATCTAGAAAAAAATTCAACAGTATGAATTGGACATCGATGAGATCTGGGCCAATTTTAAAAGAGCTAACCTAAGAATAATAGGCATAGAAGACAGATTAGAAGTTGAAACCTTTTCAAAGAAGTAATATCAGAGAACTTTCCAAACACAGAAAGAGAAATAGACACACAGGTGCAGGAAACATATAGAACACCCTCTAGACAAGACCAAAGAAGAAGTTCACCACGCCACATAATAATCAAGCTGACTAATGTAGAGGTTAAGGAAATAATTCTAAAGGCAACAAAAGTAAAAGGCCAAGTGACATTTAGAGGCAAACCAATTAGAACCACTCCAGACGTTCCAAACCAAGTAATGAAAACCAGGAGGGGCTGGAGCAACATATTCCAAAATCTGAAAGAAAATAACTTGCAGCCAAGATTCTCCTACCCAGCAAAACTCTCTCTCAAAATTGATGGGGATATAAAAACCTTCCATGACAAACAGAAACTGAAAGCATTTATGTCTTCCAAACCAGCACTAGAGAAAATACTCAGATTAACTACAAAGAAAAACTAACAAGTAAACATCAGAACCAGAGAAACAATAATTTCCAGGAAGCAAACAACTAAGCAAAGAAGAACAAACACTACTGCAAACAGAAGTCAAAACTCAAAATGTTAGGAATTAAAAATCATCTCTCAATACTCACACTGAATATAAATGATCTCAACTCCCCAATAAAAAGGCACAAAGTGGCAAAATGGATTAAAACTCAGAATCCATCTATATGCTGCCTGCAAGAAATACACCTTACAAGCAAAGATTCCCACAAACTAAAGGTGAAGGGCTGGAGTAAGGTAATTCATGCCAATGGAACTTGAAGAAAAGCAGGAGTAGCAACTATGATATCAGATAAATTAGATTTCAAGCCTAAGTTCATCAAGAGAGACAAAGAAGGTCACTTTTTACTAGTAAAAGGAACAATACAGCAAGCGGAAATAACAATTATCAACATCTATGCCCCAAACATAGGTGCAGCCACTTTCATAAAACAAATTCTGATATAAAGTCACACATAGATCCCAATAGACTAATACTAGGAGACTTCAATACTCCTCTCACATCACTAGACCGATCTTCTAAAAAAAAGGTCAGTAAAGATGCTTTGGACCTAAATAATACCATAAACCAAATGGACCTGTTAGACACATACAGAGTATTTCACCCAACTACAGCTAAATTCACATTTTTCTCAGCAACACATGGAACCTTCTCCAAAATAGACCACATTCTGGGCCACAAAGAGAGCACTGGCAAATTCAAAAAATGTAACATAATTCCCTGCATCTTTTCAGACCACAATGGAGTGAAACTAGAAATCAACTCTAAGAAGACCCAGAGTAACCATGTAAACACATGGAGACTGAACACCACATTGCTGAACGAGGAATAGGTCATAGAAGAAGTAAGGGGAGAAATTTAAAAATTCCTAGAAACACAACATATCAAAACCTCTAGGACACCTTAAAGGCAGTACTAAGAGGAAAATTTATAGCACTGAGTGCCCATATAAGAAGAACGGAAAATCACCAAATAAATAACCTAACAATACAACTCAAAGCCCTTGGAAAACAAGAACAGTCTAACCCCAAAGCCAGTAGAAGACAGGAAATTATGAAAATCAGAGGAGAAATTAATGAAATAGAGGATAAAAAAAAATACAGAAAATCAACAAAACCAAAAGCTGGTTTCTGGAAAATATAAACAGGATCGATAAGACATTGGCCAACCTAACCAAAAGAAAGAGAGAATCAACCCAAATTACCAAAATAAGAGATGAAAAAGGTGATATTACCACCGACAGTGTGGAAATACAGAGAATCATCAGAAACTATTTTGAAAAACTATACTTCCACAAAATGGAAAATCTAGAAGAAATTGACAATTTTTTAGATACATACAACCTTCCTAAATTGAGTCAAGAAGATATAGAAAACTTAAATCAGCCAGGTGTGGTGACGCATGCTTGTAATCCCAGCATTCAGGAGGCTGAAACCGGAGGATCCGGGTTCGCAGCCAGCCTCAGTACCTAGTGAGGCACTCCGCAACTTAGTGAGACTCGGTTTCAAAAAATAAAGAATACAAACTAGGGCTGGGGGGTATAGCTCGGAGGTAGAATGCCCCTGAGTTCAACCCCCAGTACCGCAAAAAAAAAAAAAAAGAAAACTTAAATCAACCAATAAAAATCAAAGAAATAGAAACAGCAATAAAAAGTTTACCATCAAACAAAAGCCCAGGGCCAGATGGTTTTCCAAGTGAATTTTAGAAAACATTTATGGAAGAGCTAATACCAACACTCCTCAAACTATTCCGTGAAATAGAAAGAATAGGGACCCTCCCAAACACTTTCTTTTCTTTTTTTTTTGCAGTACTGGGGATTGAACTCAGGGGCATTCTACCTCCGAGCTACACCCCCAGCCCTATTTTTTATTCTTTATTTTTATTTTGAAACCAAGTCTCACTAAGTTGCGGAGTGCCTCACTAGGTAGCTGAGGCTGGCCGCAAACCCGGATCCTCCGGTCTCAGCCTCCTGAATGCTGGGATTACAAGTGTGCACCACCACGCCTAGCTCCTCCCAAACACTTTCTACGAAGCCAACATCACATTAATACCAAAGCCAAATAAAGACAGCTCAAGAAAAGAAAACTATAGGCCTATATCATTGATGAACTTAGATGTAAAACTGCTAAACAAAATACTAGCAATGCGTATTCAAAACCACATCAAGAAAATTATACACCATGACCGAGTCGGGTTCAACATACGAAAAACAATCCATGTAATTCACCACATAAACAGAATCAAAGACAAAAATCACATGATCATCTCAATTAATGCTGAAAAAGCATTTGACAAGATCCAACACCCATTCATGCTAAAAGCATTGCATCTTTCACATCCTTCACTTCCCTCAAGGCTTCTCTATGATTCCTGCTCAGGGTGTCAGATTCTTTGTTTATTTGTTCCTTTATTTCTTTCCAGCTTTCTCTGCATTCTTTCTGGAAGTTTTCCTTCCCATGGTTTCCCTGTTCTTAAATTTATAACTTTGCTGCTCTTGCACATTTTCTCTGAATTTATAAGTTTTTTATTTTCTCTCTGTGAATGGTATCTTATACTGAGTTGCAATTACTCTGGTACTTCTTCTGCCTGCTCTATTGGTGCCTTTGATGGGTTTCAGGTGTTGACTTCTAGGGTCTAGCAAAGGCTAACAAAGCAACCAATCCCCGGAACAAACATAGATAAATCGAAGCAATGCAAAGTGGAAGCAGAGTAAAAATGAAACAAAACAAAACAAAAAACCCAGAAAACAAAAAACAACAGCAAGAAACAAAATAAAAATCCCTGCAAGTTCGTAAGAACAGACCTGATTTGACCTCTGCAGATCTTTTGGGTAGATCCCTGCTGCTGTGGGCGGCAGACAAAATGGCAGCTGCTACTGCTGCGTACGTGCCGGCTCCCCCATTCTCCCTGGTCTGCTCCCTGGATTCGGACCAACTGCCCCTGTTGCTTTACTCACTTTTCTGCTGCTTTGCTTCTCTTTCCTTCTGTCAAGAAGCTGCTCCTGTGGCATTTTTGATTCAAGCTCTGGAGTGCAGTTATCTTTGCTCCAGCTCTGTAGGGAGAGGTGAGCTGGGATAGTCCTGCGCGGGCTTAAGCTGGTCGTACCATGTGTTCTGGTCTCTGTTGAAGGTGCCTCAGTGTGCCGCCTGGCTAGGATGTGGAGTTCAGGAGTCGCTCCCTCCACTTCTGGTCGGTGAGGATGCAGAGGGTTGTTATATATTTCTTTGTCAGTAGACCCCACGCCGGGGGCAGGCTCAATGGTGGCCACCACTCAGTGGCATGGTGCCATGGCCTCGGAGACGAGCTTCTTTGCTCTCCCTGGTCGGCCTTCCGGATTCTGATCAGCTGTATTTCAGATTTCATAGCGTTTTTCACTATTTTGTTGCTTTTTTTTTTCTGTCAAAAAGCTGCCTCTATGGCTGATTTGAATCGAGTTCACAGCGCCTCTTGAGGCGTGTCTCACTCTGACGCAATCTTCCCGGAAGTCCGCAAAATAATTTTTAATAACATCTATTACTTTTACCTTACCAAACTTAGATACACTAATTTGTTAAAGATTCATAAGTCAGCCAGGCGTGGCGGCACACACTTGTAATCTCAGCATTTGGGAGGCTGAGACGGAGGATCCAGGTTCGAGGCCAGCCTCAGCTACCTAGTGAGGCACTCCGCAACTTAGTGAAACCCTGTTTCAAAATAAAGAATAAAAAATAGCTCAGAGGTAGAATGCCCCTGGGTTCAATACCCAGTACTGCAAAAAAAAAAAAAAAAGAAAAAAAAAGAAAGTATAAAAAATAGGCCTGGGAGCCGGACGTGGTGGCGCATGCTTGTAATCCCAGCATTTGGGAGGCTGAGACCAGAGGATCCAGGTTCGCGGCCAGCCTCAGCTACCTAGTGAGGCACTCCGCAACTTAATGAGACTCAGTTTCAAAATAAAGAATAAAAAATAGGGCTGGGGGTATAGCTCAGAGGTAGAATGCCCCTGAGTTCAATCCCCAGTACTGCAAAAAAAAAAAAAAAATAGGGCTGGGGATGTAGCTCAGAGGTAAAATGCCCCTGAGTTCAATCCCCAGTACCGCAAAAAAAAAAAAAAAGAAAAGATTCATAAGTCATGTGAACTAAAAGGTGTTTGGATCCATTTTTTTAAATTTATGAGTGCTCATTTACCTATAATTAATATATACAATCTTCATCTGGCCCAAACTAAAATTGGCCAGTAGTAATATGGGCTTCTGGGCCCAGATGAAACAACACTTAATCATCCTTTGTTTTTGTTTTTTTTGCCATAAGTCTGCAGACTATATCTCCAGTGTTATAACATTAGGACTAAAGGACTATCAGAAGGAATTTTTTTGTTGTTATCAGAAGGAATTTTGTCCTTAATCTTGTTATTTTAGGTACCTTTCTTTTCTATTCTTGGAAGACTCATTGGTGGTGCACACCTGTAATCTCAGTACTTGGGAGGCTGAGACAGGAGGATCCCAGGTTTGAGCAGCCTCAGCAGTTTAGGGAGACCCTGTTTCAAAATTTAAAAAAAAATAAAAAGGGCTTCAAGGTAGAATGCCCCTGGGTTTAATCCCCAGTACCAAAATAAAATTGCCTGAGGAGTGTAGCTCAGAAGCAGAACCCCTGGATTCAATCCCCAGTAACTCTCCCCAACCCCCTGCAATATTGGGTGGGTTTGAAATGCACAAGGGAGGAAACAGCAATGATTTGAGTTGGAGAGAAGATGATGGTTGGCAAAAAATTAAAGCAATGCAAATTTAAAAGTAAATATACAGCAGGGCGTGGTGGCGCACCCTTGTAATCCTAGTACTTGGGAAGCTGAAACCAGAGCATACGAGTTCGCAGCCAGCCTCAGCTACTTAATGAGGCACTCGCAACTTACTGAGACCCTGTTTCAAAATAAAGAATAAAAAATAGGGCTAGGAGCCGGGCGTGGTGGCGCACGCTTGTAATCCCAGCATTCGGGAGGCTGAGACCAGAGGATCAGGGTTCACGGCCAGCCTCAGCTACCTAGTGAGGCATTCCACAACTAAGTGAGACTCGGTTTCAAAATAAAGAATAAAAAATAGGACTGGGGGTGTAGCTCGGTGGTAGAATGCTCCTGAGTTCAATCCCCAGTACCGAAAAAATAAAATAAAATAAAGAATAAAAAATAGGGCTGGGGGTATAGCTCGGTGGTAGAATGCCTCTGAGTTCAATCCCCAGTACCGAAAAAAAAAAAAAAAACACAAAAAAATAGGGCTAGAGGTGTAGCTCAGAGGTAGAGTGCCCCTGGATTCCATCCCTAGTACCTCAAAAGAAAAAAAAAAGTAAATATACACACATAAGCAAAGCATACATAATATATACAACCCCTTGGGCAGGCATATGAAATCACACACTGTATCATTCTGCATTACAAGCAGAAACACTTTGGCAGACACATAAGTACACAAACCCTCAGAGACAATGGTTCAGAAAAACCAACAGATGCTCCTGGAGACACACAGTCAAAGCCTTCTCCAGATTTCTTTTTTTTTTTTTTTTTTTTTTTTTACAGTACTGGGGAGTGAACTCAGGGGTGGTCTACTCCGAGCTATACCCCCAGCCCTATTTTTTTATTCTTTATTTTGAAACCAAGTCTCACTAAGTTGCGGAGTGCCTCACTCACTAGGTAGCTGAGGCTGGCCTCAAACCCGGATCCTCCAGTCTCAGCCTCCCGAATGCTGGGATTACAAGCGTGCGCCACCACGCCCGGCCCTATTTTTTATTCTTTATTTTGAAACCGGGTCTCACTAAGTTGTGGAGTGCCTCACTAGGTAGCTGAGGCTGGCCTCGCACCCGGATCCTCCGGTCTCAGTCTCCCGAATGCTGGGATTATAAACGTGCACCACCACGCCCTTCTCCAGATTTCTGTGTCCTCTTATGAATCCCACCATGACATGCTATATATTTTTGTTTGTTTTCCTTGTGACTTCTAGACTGTCAGGCTGAAAGGGATAGATGTAGGTGTGTGTGTGTGTGTGTGTGTGTGTGTGTGTGTGTGTGTTACTGGAGATTGAACACACACATATATTTAATTTTTTGTGTGTGGTACTGGGGATTGAACTCAGGGGCATTTCACCTCCAAGCTACACCTCCGGTTTTACTTTATTTTATTTCATTTTACATATTTTTATGGTACTGGGGATTGAACCCAGGGGCATTCTTCCTCTGAACTACACCCCTAGCCCTATTTTTATTTTCATTTTTGAAGCAGGGTCTCACTAAGTTGCAGAGGGCCTGGTTAAATTGATGAGGCTGTCCTCAAACCTGTGATCCTCCTGTCTCAGCCTCCCAAGTACTGGGATTACAGGCTTGCACCACAACTCCCATCTTATGTTTTATTTTTGAAACACATTCTCACTGAGTTGCTCAGGATCTTGCTAAATTGCTGAGACTAGCCTAGAACCTACGATCCTCCTGTCTCAGCCTCCCAAGTACGGGGGTTCCAGGTGTGTGCCATTGAGTTCAAAACCCAAGGTCACTTTTAAGTGTATGTCTTTGCAAACCTGGTTCACAATTCTATGCATGGCCTCACAGCATTATACCAACCCCCTGATAGCTGGAGGACGTTACATACTCTTGCTCCAGTGTGGCTTGGCCTAGGTGAACCCCTTTCCCTGTACTTGCTGCCCAATGGGTTGCCCCTTATAAAGGCCAGGTGGTGACATTCGGCAACTGAGCCTGGAATTCTCAGCACACCTCTGTCTCCCCGTTCAAGCAGCTGCAGGAAGCCTTCAGTGTTCGACCATCCGCCCAGAAGTTCTGCTTAAACGCAAAAAGGCAAGGAAGGAAAAAATTCTGGGCCACAGGCAGAATCAGAACAGGCTCAGCTAGTTGACCTCTCCCTGCTGTCAATCAGGCAAAAGAGGGCGGGTCCGTTAGAGGCGCATCCGGGAAAGTGGGTGTGGCCACGCACGCACACGCGCCTGCGTCACTATGCGCTTCCGTCAGGTCTCGGGTCGCCCTTTAACGCCCTCAGGCGGCCTTAGTCGCACTGCAGGAGCCGCGGGGAGGAAGACTGGAGCTGCCCGAAGCCCAGAAATGGTGAGTAGCGGGGCTGGGTGTCCCGAGTCGGGCGAGGGGCTGTAGGAACCGGTCGGTTCCGGCCCTGGTGGACCCCCAGCTCCCCACTGCAGCTCTCGAGTCTGCAGCCCGGTCGGCAGGAGGCACTGCTCGGTCCTCGGTCCCTCCGGCCGCCGATGGGTCTGGACCCACAGCGTTCTGTCCGTCCCTGCGTGGCGACTCGGCAGTCCCGAACCCTTCTCCGGGCAGCTCAGCCCACAGCCCGAGTGCGGAGGGTCACAGGGAGATCCAGATCCCTGTGTGGGGTTCTTGCGAGAGGAGCCACTGTGTGGAGCCCTGGTCCTTCCTCTCTCCAGAGGTATCAGTGTCCCCACGGAGACACGAAGGTGTGGGAAGCATTGTCTCATATTTAATTCCTTGCTCCCCTAAGTCTACCTCTTTCTAGACCTGGCACTAAGTACCTAAATTTAGCCAAGCATGGTGGTGCACGCCAGTAATCCCAGTACTTGAGAAGCTGTGACAGGAGGATGGAAGGCTAAAAGCCAGCCTCAGCAATTTAGCGAGGTTCTCAGCAACTTAGACCCTGTTTCCAAATATAAAATAAAATAGGGATGGTGGTGTAGCTCAGAGGTAGAATGTCCCTGGGTTCAATCCCCAGCACCACCAAAAATACAATTAAGTCCCTGGAAGATCCTTCTCTGCATTACCAAACGTCAGCTTCTCTCCAACTCAAATCACTGTTCCTGTTTCCTCCCTTGCGCATTTCAAACCCAAGCAATATTGGGGGAGGGGGAGCTTCTGGTGATTGAACCCAGGGGTTCTGCTTCTGAGCTACAACCCCCAGGCGACTTTATTTCATTTCATTTTATTTTATTTAGTACTGGGGATTAAACCCAGGGGCATTCTACCTCAAAGTCCTTTTTATTTTTTATTTTGAAACAGGGTCTCCCTAAACTACTGAGGCTGCTCAAACCTGGGATCCTCCTGTCTCAGCCTCCCAAGTACTGAGATTACAGGCTTGTGCCACCATTGCCAGGCCCACACTGTAGTGTGTGTGTGTGTGTGTGTGTGTGTGTGTGTGTGTGTGTGTTACTGGGGGTTGAACCCAGAGACATTCTACCTTGGAGCTACACTCCCAGCCCTATTTCTTAGTTTTATTTTGTAATAGAATCTAGCTAAGTTGCTGAGGGTTTCCCTAAATTGCTGAGACTAGCCTCAAACCTGCAATCCTGCCTTAGCAGCCCACATACTGGGATTACAGGTGTGTGCCATCACACCCACACCCAGCTCTTTCTAATAATTTTTTTTACAACCACAATTATTTTTAATCTATGAAACAAGTTTCTTTACAAATTGCTTCATTTTTAAATTCTTTTACTATTCTCGCAAAGCAGGTGCGCTGATGAGAAGTCCTCAATTTTTGTTCTTATGTCTTCCTCATTAAATCTTGATCTCTCCCTCATTTTATTTTATCTTATTTTGTTATGTATATATTGATTGATCACAGTTTGTCGGATTAAACCCAGGACCTCACTTGGGATTCAAGTGCTCCACCACTGAGCTACACCCCAGCCCTATTTTATTTACATATTCATTGGTTCTCAGCTACTTAGGAGGCTCTCAGCCTAAGTAGCTGGGACCACAGGTGTGAGCCTCTGCAGTGGCTGCTCCTCTTTCATTTTATTTTTTTCCTGTGTATGTGTGTGTGTGTTACTGGGGACTGAACTCAGGTGTATTCTACCTCTGTGGAACACCCCCAGCCTGATTTTTGCTATATAATTCTTTTTTTGGTGTTTTCTTCCTTTCAACACTGTGTGAGTGTGATACCAGCAATAGAACCCAGGTCTCTCTACCACTGAGTCATACCCCAGCCCTTTTTAAATTTCTGTTAAAAGACACACAGATGAGGCCAGGTGTGGTGACGAATGCTTATAATCCCAGCATTTGGGAGGCTGAGACCAGAGGATCCGGGTTCGAGGCCAGCCTCAGCAACCTAGTGAGGCACTCTACAACTTAGTGAGACCCTGTTTCAAAATAAAGAATAAAAAATAGGGCTGGGGGTATAGCTCGGAGGTAGAATCAATCCCCTGAGTTCAATCCCCAGTACTGCAAAAAAAAAAAAAAAAAAAAAAAGACACAGATGATGTGTTGATGTGACTAGTTTTTTCTAATTATACACCTAGCTTGTTTACATTTTTTGTTGGCAAAACTGGGAATTGAAACACAGATTGCCACACACCGGCAAACAAACATATACAAGGTTTTTTGGTTTTGTTTTGTTTTGTTTGCAGTACTGGGGATTAAACCTGGGGCATTCTACCTCCAAGCTACACTCCCCACCCTATTTTATTTGTTTGTTTTTACTATTTTGTGTGGTACTGGTGCTTGAACCCAGGGGCATTCTACCTCCCAGCTATACCCCCAGCCCTATTTTATTTTTATTTTGAAACAGGGTCTCCCTAGGTTGATGAGAGTCACTGCTTGCTGAGGCTGTCCTCGAACCTGTGAGCTTACCTCAACCTCCCAAGTACTGGGATTACAGGCATGCACCACTGCACCTGGTTTAAGTTTTATTATTTTTGTTTGTGTGTGATGCTGAGGATTAAACCCAGGACTTTGTTCATGCTTTACAAGAGCTGTACCACTAGCTATGCCCCTAGGCCCTGGAATTATATTTGAGGTTTATTAGTGGTTTCTCTGCCTCGGTAGGTTTTCCACATGCCAGTGTATGAGCCCATAGGCCACCCATCCACTCATCCTTGCCATTGGTTATGGTGTTGGGGCTTTTTTGTGTTTGTGTTTGCGAAAAAAATGCTACTTTTATTTTTGTTTTAGTCTGCACCTGCAAATGCACAGTAAATTCTGAAGACCTTGTATTCAAAATTGCTGGATCATGGGCAAGTTTAAAGGGAGTGTGGAAAAGATAGTGAAGTGTCAGTTAACTCTTTCTTGATTTGTACATAAGTATTGTCTTATATCCATTAACACTAGGGTTGTATGTTTTGGGTTTGTTTTTTTTTATTTTGGTTTTGGTACTAGAGATTGAACCCAGAGGCATTCTACCTCTGAGCTACACTCCCAGCCCTATTTTTTTGTTTGTTTTTTATTTTGTAGTACTGGGAATTGAACCCAGGAGCATTCTACCTCCAAGCTACACTTCCAGCCTTATTTTTTAAATTTTTATTTTGAAACAGGGTCTCTTTAGGTTGATAAGAGTCACTACTTGCTGAGGCTGTCTTTGAAGCTGCAATCCTCCTGTCTCAGTCTCCCAAGTACTGAGATTACAGGTTTGCCACCATGCCTGCCTTTATTTTTTTGTTTTGAAACAGGATCTCACTAGGTTCCTGAGAGTATCACTAAGGTCTCAAACCTACAATCCTCCTGTCTCCGCCTCCTAAGTACTGGGATTACAGGCATGCACCGCCATAGGAGACTGATTTTTTTTCTCCATGTTGGGAGGAAAGTTACTGAGGATTGAACCCAGGGGATTTCTACCACTGAGTTACATCCCCAGCCCTTTTTATTTTATTTTGAAACAGAGTGTCCGTAAGTCGCCCAGGCTGGCCTGAAACAACCTTTTTCTACCTCAGCCTGAGATTGCAGATGTGTACCACCAGGCCCGTCAGAGTTAAAATTCTGACAGCCTGGCAGGTGGGGCACATTTGTAATTCCAGTACTTGGGAGGCTCCACAATATAGTGACAACCTGTTTCAAAAGAAAAAATAAAGTAGGGCTACGAGTGTAGCTCAGAGGTAGAATGCCCCTGAGTTCAATCCCTAGCACCTCCCCTCCCCCAAGAAAAAATTCTGACAATCAAGAGAAGAATAAAGCCAGGTGTGGTGGTGCATGTCTGTAATCCCAGTACTTGAGAGACTGAGACAGGAGGCTTTCCGGTTCAAGGACAGCCTCGGTAAGTAGTGAGATGCTCAGCAACCTAGTGAAACCCTGTTTCACAACAAAAATTTTGTTGTTGTTGTTGTTGTTTTGTTTTGTTTTTTGTTTTTTGTTTTTTTGTGGTACTGGGGATTGAACTCAGGGACATTCTACCTCCGAGCTCTACCCCCAGCCCTATTTTTTTATTCTTTATTTTGAAACAGGGTCTCACTAAGTTGCGGAGGGCCTCACTAGGTAGCTGAGGCTGGCCGAGAACCCAGATTCTCTGGTCTCAGCCTCCCAAATACTGGGATTATAAGCGTGCACCACCATGCCCAGCTCACAAAAAATTTTGAAAAATAAAAACAGCTGGGAGTGTGTAGCTCAGAGGTAGAATGCCCCTGGGTTCAATCCCCAGTACCACACACAAAGAAAGAGGGGAGTGATAGAATAAATGTTTGGAGACTACAGAATGGTGTGTGAATTAGGAATTTGATTATAGATCCCTAGCCTGATTAATCTCACTTCTTATCCAGTATGCATGTGTGGAATATTTTAGGATTTAGTAGCCTTTGAGGATGTGTCTGTGAGCTTCACCCAGGAGGAGTGGGGTCTGCTGGATCCTTCCCAGAAGAGACTCTACAGAGATGTGATGAGGGAGACATTCAGGAACCTGGCCTCTGTAGGTAAGGGTGACATCATCCTTCACTTAGTTAATCAAGGACAAGTGTTTCTTACTCATCATTGCTGCTCTAGGGTTTAGAGGTGAAAAGCAAAAACATCAGTAAATCAACCAGACGTCAGTTCATTGTGGGTCTACATCTAATAATGTGCCTCTAGTTCCTAATAATGTACAAGAATTTTTCTGGATCTGTGTTTTAGGGAATATATGGGAAAATTGGAACATCAGCAATCCATACAGAATCCAAGGGAGAAATCTAAGGTAAGTTGTACACACTAGAGAGAGAGCAGCCTCTTTCAAAAGAATTTTGGTATGTATAAAAACTTCAAAAGCTAATAAAACTAGCCTCAAATTGATTTTTTTTTTATTTTTTTTTTTTTTTTTTGCGGTACTAGGGGTTGAACTCAGGGGCATTCTACCTCCGAGCTATACCCCCAGCCCTATTTTTTTTTTTTTTTTTTTTTTTTTTTTTTTTTAATGCTGGAGATTGAATCCAGGGGCATTCTACTTCTGATCTACACCATGTCAACAGCCATTTTTTATTTTGAAACAGCATCTTACTAAGTTGTTGAAGCTGGCCTCAAACCTACAATTATCCTTTCTTGGCCTCTGGAGTACTGGGATTACAGGCATGCATCATCATGCCTGGCTCAAATTGATATTTTCTTAGAAAATTATCACCAAAAATCTTTTTTTTTTTTTTTTTTTTTTTTTGCAGTACTAGGGATTGAACTCAGGGGCAGCCTACCTCCGAGTACACCCCCAGCCCTATTTTTTGTTCTTTATTTTGAAGCAGGGTCTCACTAAGTTGCAGGGTGCCTCTCTAGGTAGCTGAGGCTGGGCACGAACCCGGATCCTCCGGTCTCAGCTTCCCAAATGGTGTGATTACAAGCGTGTACCACCACGCCCGGCTCTGTTTTTTGTGGTACTACGAATTGAACTTGGGTCATTCTACCTCCTAGCTATACCTCCAACCCGATTTTATTTTTTATTTTGCTCAGACTGGCCTTGAACCTGCTATCCTACTGTCTAGCCTCCCAATTACTAGGACTATATAGGCATGTACTACCACACCCAGCTCTTTTTTTGTGTGTGTGATACTGGGGATTGAACCCAGGGGCATATCTACCTTCAAGCTATACCCCTGGCCCTATTTTTTTTTTTTTTTTTTTTTTTTTTTTTTTTTTTTTTTTTTTTTTTTTTTTTTTTT
>PVLC010030539.1:0-19435 GCA_004027655.1 Graphiurus murinus | reverse complement strand
TTTTTTTTTTTTTTTGCGGTATGGGGATTGAACTCAGGGGCATTCTACCTCTGAGCTACACCCCCAGTTCTATTTTTTATTCTTTATTTTTTTGAAACAGGGTCTCACTAAGTTTCAGAGTGCCTCACTAGGTAGCTGAGGCTGGCTGCAAACCCAGATCCTCTGGTCTCAGCCTCCCAAGTGCTGGGATTACAAGCATGTGCCACCGTGCCCAACTTCCTATTTTTTATTCTTTATTTTGAGTCAAGGTCTCAATAAGTTGCAGAGGGCCTCACTAAGTTGCTGTGAACCTGTGATCCTTCTGTCTCAGTCTTCCAAATACTAGGATTACAAGTGTGTGCCACCATACCCAGCTTCTCAGCTATCTTTTTCCCTAAGAAAAATTATAGTGAGATACAGAAACAAATCCATACACTTATAGCCAAACACATACACTGGAGAAAAGACAGCCTTTTCAGCATTTCCTAACAAATGATGTTAGGAAAACTGGTTATCCATTTGTGGGAAAATGGAACTAAATCCTTACCTTTCACCCTGCACAGGAGTCAACTTGAGATGGATCAAAGACCCGAAAGTTAGACCAGAGACTGTGAAGCTACTAGAGTAGGGCATAGGTTCAACACTCCAACATATAGGCACAGGTGGAAACTTCCTCAACAAGACCTCCAAAGCTTAGGAAATTAAAACAAGAATTAATAACTGTGATGGCATTAAACTGAAAAGTTTCTACACATCAAAGGAAACCATCAAGAGTCTAAAGAGAAAGCCCACAGAATGGGAGATCTTTGTTAGCTATCCCTCTGACAAAGGATTAATACCTAGAATATAAAAAGAACTTAAAATATTTTACACTAAAAAACTAAATAATCCAATCAAGAAATGGGCAGAGCCGGGCATGGTGGCGCACGCTTGTAATCCCAGCATTTGGGAGGCTGAGACTGGAGGATCCGGGTTCGCGGCCAGCCTCAGCTAACTAGTGAGGCACTCTGCAACTTAGTGAGACCTGGTTTCAAAATAAAGAATAAATAAAAAAAAATAGGGCTGGGGATATAGCTTGGAGGTAGAATGCTTCTGAGTTCAATCCCCAGTACCGCAAAAAAAAAAAAAAAAAAAAAAAAAAAAAAAAAAAAAAAAAAAAAAAAAAAAAAAAAAAAAAAAGAAATGGGCAACTGAATTGAATAGACACTTCACAAAAGAAGAGATACAAATGGTCAATAGATACATGAAAAAAAATGTTCAATATCATTAGCAACCAAGGTGAACTACACTGAGATTCCATCTAACTACAATCAGAATGGCAATCATCAAGAAGTCAAGTAACAATAAATGTTGGCGAGGATGTGGGAAATAGGAACTCTTCTACTTTTTTTTTTTTGGTGGGACTGCAAATTAGTTCAGTGGCTATGGAGATCAGTGTGGAGATTCCTAGAAAACTGGGAACGGATCTTCCAGATGACCTGGCTATATCACTCCTAGGCATCTTTCCAAAGGGGTTGAAACCAGAGAACCACAGTAATACATGCATACCCATGTTCATAGCAGCACAAATGGCAATAGCCAAAATATGGAACCAACCTAGGAATCCATCAACAGATGGATGAATTACAAAATTATGGGATATACACACAATGGAATTCTACTCATCAGTAAAGAAGAACAAAATTATGTCATTTGCAAGAAAATGGAAAGACCTGGAGAACATTATGTTAAGTGAGATTAGCCAGTCACAGAAAGGATCATATGTTTCCTCTAATATGCGCAAGCTAGGGAGTAATTAGGATACCAGAGGGACTCCAGATAATGGAGGAGAAACCTCAGTGGAGCCAGAGAAGTGGTCTAAGGGAAGGGAAGGGGGAAGACTGAGGTTCATTAATGGAAATGCTACCATTGACTATTTGTACATATGTGAATATTCCAACACCAATCTCAGTACTCTGTATTGGGAAGGGGGGGGATTGGGGATGGGGGAGGCACCAAGTGCTGTGTGCATGTACATCCTTGTCAACATGATTTACATTATGATGCGAGAGTATAATACACTGTAAGAGCACATTTTTAAAAAAGAAAGAAAAATTGTAGTGTTTAAAAATAGCAAAAAAAAAAAAAGAAAGAAAAATTGTGTGCATGTATGCCTCTACCAGCATGTACCTAACAAAGATGTATGATTACAATGCACCAATAAAAAATATTTAAAAGAAAAAAAATATTCTAGTTTAAATCAAAGCATCTTCTACTAACCCTAGGGGTTTTGATCTGTCACAGAGAATCATGTTCATTTTGGTACTAAATAAAATACAATAACTAGATGGTTTGAGGTTTTTCATTTAGGTCTTCATGCACGCTGAGTTGACAGGGTGAGATGGCTCATGTTTCAATCTTCTGCATGCACATATCCAGTTTCCTCGGCACCATTTGTTGAAGAAGCTGTACTTATCTCCAGTGTATGTTTGTGGGGTTACATGTATGCGTGTGTGCGTGCGTGCGTGCGTGCGTGCGTGCGTGTGTGTGTGTGTGTAATCAGTTGGCTGTAGATGCATGGGTTTATTTCTGGGATCTCTATTCTGTTCCATTGGTGTATGTGTCTGTTTTTATGTTAATACCATAGCTTTTTGTCGTTGTTGTTACCACAGCTGTGTAGTATATCTTCAAATTGGATGTTGTGATGCCTCTAGCTTTGCTCTTTTTTTGTGTGTGTAGTATTGGTGATTGAGCTCAGAGGCAATTTACCAAGTCTGACCTCAAATTTGTTATCCTCCTGCCTCTCAAGAGCCACTGGGATTACAGGCTGTGCCACTGAGCCTGGCTCCAGTTTTGTTCTTTTTGCTCAAGATTGCTTTGATTGATTGGGGGTCTTTTGTGTTTTTATATGGGTTTGTCATTTGTGACCTTTGTTATGCTGAAGTATCATTCTTGTAGATTTAATTTGTTCAGGGTTTTTATTGTGAAAACACGTTGAAGTTTGTTAGATGCTTTAGGACTTTTTTTCTAGTTCTGTGAAGAATGGCATTGGGATTTTGATGGGGATTTTGTGGAATCTAAGGGTACCAAGGACATTTTAATAATATTAATTCTTCCAATCATGAACATGGTAGACCTTCCCATTTTTTAGCATCTTCTTCAATTTCTATCATCAGTGTTTTGTAATTTGTGTGTGTGTGAGATACTGGGGACTGAACCCAGAGACATTCTACCTCTGAGCTACACTCCCAGCCTGATTTTTAATTTCTTATTTGAAAACAAGGTCTCCTAGGTTAGTGAGAGTCTCACTACTTGCTGAGCATGTCCTCAAACCTGTTATCCTTGTGTCTCAGCCTCCCAAATACTGAGATTATAGGTGTGTGCCACCATGCCTGGCTCAGTTTGTAATTTTAATTGTAGAGGTGTAATTGTAATTTAATCGTGGCCGGGCGTGGTGGCTCACGCTTGTAATCCCAGCATTTGGGAGGCTGAGACCAGAGGATCTGGGTTTGCGGCCAACCTCAGCTACCTAGTGAGGCACTCCGCAACTTAGTGAGACTCGGTTTCAAAATAAAGAATAAAAAAATAGGGCTGGGGGTATAGCTCTGAGGTAGAATGCCCCTGAGTTCAATCCCCAATACCGCAAAAAAAAAAAAAAAAGTAATTTAATCGTTTCCTTGGTTAAGTTTATTCCTAGGTATTTTATTTTATTTTATGGCTATTGTGAATAGGATTGCTTAGATGATTTATTTCTCAGCAAATTCTGTTTAGTTTTTGCAGTACTGGGTATTGAACCCTGGGGTTTTCTACCTCTGAGCTATTTTATTTTTCATTTTGAAACAGGGTCTTACTAAGTTGCTGAGGACTTTGCTAAGTTTCTGAGGCTGACTGTGAACCTGCAATCCTCCTGTCTCAGCCTCCTAAGTACTGGAATTATAGGCCTGGAACACTACACATGGCTGTATTTGTGTGTGTGTGTGTGTGTGTGTGTGTGTGTGTGTGTGTGTGTGTGTGAATTTTTACGTCTCCATTCATCATGGGTATTGGTCTATAATTTTTGTTGTTGTTGTCTCTTTGTCTAATTTTGGTAATGGAGTAATCCTAGCCTCAGATAATGAGTTTGAAAGATTTCCTTCATTTTCAAGTCTAAGATAGTTTGAGAAGAACTGGTAGTAGTTCTTTAAAACTTTGAGCAATTTCTGCAGTGACATCTTGAGCTTTTCTTTGTTGGGATTTATTATTGACTCGATCTCATTACTTGTTATTAGTCTTTTCAGTTTTTTTTTCATAATTCAATTTTGGTAGGTCATATGTATCCAAAAATGTGTAAACTTATGCTAGGTTATCCAGTTTGGCAGCATGTAGTTTTTTTTTTTTTTTTTTTTTTGCGGTACTGGGGGTTGAACTCAGGGGCATTCTACCTCCGAGTTACACCCCCAGCCCTATTTTTTTTATTCTTTATTTTTGAAACCGAGTCTCACCGAGTTGCAGAGTGCCTCACTAGGTAGCTGAGGCTGGCCGCGAACCCGGATCCTCTGGTCTCAGCCTCCCGAATGCTGGGATTACAAGCGTGCGCCACCACGCCCGGCTAGCATGTAGTTTTTTATAATGATCCTTATAAAGTCTCTTTTCTTATCTCTAATTTTCATCATTTGAGACTTCTTTTCTCTTGGATAGTGTAGTTAAAGGTTTGTCAACTTTGCTCATCTTTTTTCTTTTTTTTTTTTTTTTTTCGGTACTGGGGATTGAACTCAGGGGCATTCTACCTCTGAGCTACACCCCCAGCCCTATTTTTTGTTCTTTATTTTTTGAAACAGGGTCTCACTAAGTTGCAGAGTGCCTCACTAGGTAGCTGAGGCTGGCCTTGAACCCGGATCCTCGGGTCTCAGCCTCCCAAATGCTGGGATTACAAGCGTGCGCCACCACGCCCGGCTCCTTTGCTCATCTTTTTAAAGAACCAATTCTTTGTTCCATTGATCTCTTACATTATTTTAAGTGTATTTTGCTTAGTTCTGCTTTGATCTCTTTTTTTCTTAGGCTAATTTGGGGTTTGTTTTTGCTTTTCTAACTCTTTGAGCTCCTTCTCTTTTTTGATGGAGACCCTCCTTGCTATAAGCTTCTCTTTTAACCCTTCTTTTGCTGCATCCAACATGTTTTGGCACGCTGTTTCCATTTTCATGTGTTTTAAGGAATTTGTAAATTTCCCTTCTGACTTCTTCAGTGATCCACTGTTCTTCAAAGTTTGTATTTCAGTCTTAATGAATTTATATAGTTTCCAAAATTTCTTTTTTTTTTTTTTTTTTTTTTGCGGTACTAGGAATTGAACTGAGGGGCATTCTACCTCCGAGCTATACCCCCAGCCCTATTTTTTATTCTTTATTTTGAAACCAGGTCTCACTAAGTTGCAGAGTGCCTCACTAGGTAGCTGAGGCTGGTCTCGAACCCGGATCCTCTGGTCTCAGCCTCCCGAATGCTGGGATTACAAGCGTGTGCCACCACGCCTGGCTAGTTTCCAAAATTTCTATCGTTTCTGACTTCTTATCTGTTCCACCAATTATTATTATTATTATTATTTTCAGTACTGGGGATTGAACCCAGGGGCATTCTATTTCTGAGCTACACCTCCGGCCTTATTTTTTATTCTTTATTTTGAAATAGGGTCTCACTAAGTTGCAGAGGGCCTCACTAAGTAGCTGAGGCTGGCCACAAACCTGCGATCCTCCTGTCTCAGCCTCCCAAGTACTGGGAATACAAGTGTGTGCCACCATGCCCAGCTATACTCTTCATTTTCAAGATTTGTTTAGTTCTCTTTCAAAATCTCTCTTTGCTGAATTAATTTTTTCTTTCTTTCTCTCTTTCTTTTTTCTTTCTTTATGGCACTGGGGATTGAATCCAGAGGCTTTCTACCTCCAAATACATATACCCCCAGCTCGATTTTATTTCTTATTTAGAAACAGGGTCTCCCTAGGTTTCTGAGAGCCTTGCTAAATTGCCGAGGCTGGCTTTGAACCTGTGATCCTCCTGTTTCAGCCTCCCAAGTACTGGGATTACAAGTGTGTGCCACCATGCCTGGCTCTTTTAGGTTCCTTATCAAGCCTTTTGTCCATGTCTATTTCTTTGGGATCTCTTTTGAGAGAGATATTATTTTCTTTTGGAAGCACATTACTTTATTTTTTCATACTTCTTGTGCCTTTAGGTTGAGACATGTGCATTTGGTGGATAAGGTAGCTCTACCTCTTTTATGGGGTGGCCTTCTTAGTAAGCAGCTGTCTCCTCAAGAGAGCAGTTTATTATATAGTGTTGGCTTTGAGTCTCGCTGGGCTCTATTACGCACTCTCCCTGCAGCTTCTTTGGCTATGATTAATGAGTTGGGCGCAGTGGTCCTAGAGCCCCCCGTCTCCATGGGTCATGGAAGCATGGGGACCCTCTAGGAGTTCAGGCAGGTGTATAGACAGCGTGGTGCAATCTAGCTACTCCTACTCCTATAGCATTTCCTACAGTGGAAATGGCTGTCTCCATGAGGAAGTGGGGGTTCCACAGGCCCTGCTGATGGAATGGTGAAGGGCCCGAAGCCCTTGGCCTCCAGCTGTGCAATGATGTGGGCCCAGATGCTGCCCGAGGAGAGTTGGTGGCAGGAACTGCGTCAGCCCAGAGTGGTCATACCAGTCCTGACTGCAGTGCGTGGTCTGACAGGGTGGTGGCAGCAGGAACCTTGGTGTTCTTCTCTGCCGCTTGGGTGACAGTGCCTGGCGGGCATGAGAGCCCAGGTGTGACTGGACGAAGGTCCCCTGGGGCTCCCTTTGGCCATGTGAGCTCCAGGCTGGGCGTCCCTGAAGGCTGCCTCAGAGCAGAAGCAGAACGAGTGACAGGCTCCTGGGCCTGGCACGATGGGGAGGGGCTGTGGGAACATCGCCGGCACCTGCTTTTGGTCCTTGGCACTGGCGTGAGTCCACAGGTGGCTGACCATGCTCTTGGTCTCGGAGGGAAAGCACCCTGATCTCCTAGTTCTCGAGGGTGGCTTCTCATTGCCTCTGTATCACAACACCCACCCTCTCCAGGGCAGGGGCCGGGGGGCTTGGGTCACAGTCACTGTGCTGGGCCACATTGGGTTTGCAAGGCCGCTACACCCAAAACAGTGCAGTGGGATATCTGTGGGGTCTTCGAATGGGACGCTGCAGGGGCTCCTGTCACCGAGAGCTCCCCTCTCCAGATGGCCCCTGGCGACAGCTCCCTGGGTGTCCGCTGGCTGTTGATGTGAGAGCCCTTTCCAAAGCAAGGCTCCTGCGCAGATTTCAGCTTGCTTATCTAAGTGGGTAAGTGGGCCGCGAGCCTGTGGGGATTGTGAAACTTTCCAGTAGCGAGGATTGTCATTATCTGGACTGATCGCGATTTCTGGACTCTGTTTCACCTTTACCCCACTGAGGGGAGACTCCTCCTCGCTCCGCCGGTGCAGCCGCCGCGGCACATGCTTTGGTATTTTGTTTCTCATAATCTGTTGTGGTCCCAGGTCTCTGACTCTTACTAGATTCCAGTCTCTCTCGCTGATTCTCACTGTTCTTCTGTGCTCGCTCACTTCCAGACACAGTCAAACGCCTCCTTTTTTTTTCTCTGTGGAAGAGATGAGGACTGCGTGTCTGTCATTTTCTCTCTCTCTCTCTGGTACTAGGGATTGAACTCAGGGACATTCTACCTTTGAGCTACTGTGTGACAGGTCTAGTCCAGGTACACCATGGGTTCACCTTCTTGGGTGACAGTCCCTTGGGCAGTTTGTCCTGGGGTGTACCCCACCTGCTATGATGGCAGTCTACTGTCTTGCTGCCTTTTTTTTTTTTTTTTTTTTTTTTTTTTTTTTTTTTTTTTTTTTTTTTTTTTTTTTTTTTTTTTTTTTTTTTTTTTTTTTTTTTTTTTTTTTTTGTGGTACTGGGGATTGGACTCAGGGGCATTCTGCCTCCGAGCACACCCCCAGCCCTATTTTTTATTCTTTATTTTGAAACAGGGTCTCCCTAAGTTTCAGAATGCCTCACTAGGTAGCTGAGGCTGGCTGTGAACCCAGATCCTCCAGTCTCAGCCTCCCAAATGCTGGGATTACAAGCGTGCGCCACCATGCCCAGCTCTCCTGCTGCTTCTTGAGCCAGGAAGTCCTCGAGGGGGGTGGGGAGGAAGTGGCTGACAGACAACCAGGGCCCCTCTTTGAGATCCTGGCAGGTACCTCCGGCCACTCCTGGGCTGCTCTGCCGTGTGCCATCTCCTCACTCACTGCAGCCACCTCCTCTGGTCAGCTACAGCAGCATCGGGGCCCTGTCCACACCTCTGCCAGGGTGAGCTCATCTGCAGCCCAGGGATGCTGCCTCGTCCTGACCTCTGACCCCACTGCAGAGCGCCTCGCTATCTACTTGCTCTCGATTTTTGGTGCTCAGCCATCTTTCCTAGAGCAGGGGCAGATCCTCTCCTCCTCCTTCCCCTCCACTTTTTTTTGTACTGGGGATTGAACCCAGGGGCATTCTATCTCTGGGCTACATCCTCAGTCCTTTATTTTTGTTTTGAAATAGGGTCTCACTAAGTCACCGAGGCTGGCCTTGAACCTGGGATCCTCCTGTCTCAGCCTCCCAAGTACTGGGATCACAGGTACATACCACTGTGCCTGGCTCCTCTTCATCTTTCACACCTCTCTTCTCAGTGAAGCCCACCGCAGGCCCTGGTGACCCCAGTCTGGGCTGGAAGGCCAGGTTGGTGGGGTGCGCTACCTTCAGACCAGTTTCTTGGTGCTAAGTCTGGCCTTTTTGGCGTACTCCTTAGCAGTCGTGGTGATGTGTCCCTGAGGATCTCCACTCGTCTTCCCTACAGTCTCACTTACAACAAGCCTCCCCGCCCTCCTCAGTCCCTCAGCCCTATCTGTCCACCTGCATCCAGCCACGGAAGAGTTCAAGCACTCTGTCTTAGGACCCCCGACCACTTTAAGTGATTCAGGAAGGATGGTGGACAGCCACATAACCAAGTAGAGTAGACTTCAGAACCAGCTGCTCAAGTGGCTGACCAGAACTGACCTCCAAGAGAATGAGCCAAGGGCGTACCTGGCTTGTACCTGTCACACAGTGCCGAGGGACTCTGGGGCTACGGCCGGGCATTCCCAACATCCAGTGACAGTCATCAAGCCTCCAACATTAGGGCCCAGCAGAATCCCCTCTGCAATACTTAGAAATAAGACTTCTTCAAATGTCCTAGGGTCCTCAACATTCCAAGAAGCACACACTTTTGCATTATCAGTTGTCAGCGTATCTCTGTTGGTCTGTTTAATCACAGTAGCTCTGAATTTGATTGTGCTGGATTTTGTTGGTTCTTTGGTAGCAAAGGCTACTACAGGGGGCTTAGGATAGAGGCCTGGCACTGTGGGCTGAGATGAAGAATTCTGGGCCTGAGCCAGGTGCGGTGGAGCACACCTGTATCCCCAGGACTTGGGAGACTGAGGCAGGAGGATTGCAAGTTCAAGGCCAGCCTGGGCAACTTAGTGAGAATTTGTCTCAAAATAAAATATAACAGGTTGGTGATAGAGCCCTTGCCCATGCACATATTAAGACATTGGAGGTGTAGCTTGGTGGTAAAGCATTTGCCTAACAAGGACCTGGGTTCAATCACCAATATGGAAAAAAAGAAAAAAAAAAAAAATCGCAAGCCTGGTTGTGGAATCATGCTTTGGATGAGCAGGGGTCAAAAGGCAGAGAAGTTAAGTGACAGGCTCCTTAGAAATGCTCGTCATTTCCCAGAGATCATCAAAGCCTGGCATTGTTTGCATCACCGAGTAATTGGACTGTAAGCCAAAAACTCTTTGAACTGGTCTCTGGCCTTTGATTTCTACTGGTGAGTCACATTGCGCACTGATGAGCCAGGCAGCTTGCTTTGGGCTATTGACTCTGAAAAATGCTCCCCAGAAGCCTGGGAAATGCTGCCAAGAAGATGGAGATCTCCAGCCTCACCTCGCAAGATAAAGCAGCCAGGGTGTGACAAAGTCAGGTTTGGGTGAAAGGAGCAGATAAGCCTGGGGACTGAGCCAACAGCGGGAAACCTCGCCGCTGCCCACACAGGCGGTGGTCTATGCACGATGGAGAAGCAGACGGACTTGAGGACATGTTCTCAAGTGCTATAGGTTGGACCCTGGAAATTAAACCTTCGAACTCAGATTACAGGAGAAAAAGGAGGGATATTATGGGGGACCTCACAAAAATGATATCAAATGAAACCCCGAAGAGGGATCAGACCTAGAGGCCTAGGTGGCATTTTAACAACAGGTCATAAATTTTTGAAGTGACAAGGGAAAGGGCCTTTTGTTTTTGTTTTGGGGATTTTTTTTTTTTTTTTTTTTTTGTACTGAGGATTGAACCCAGGGGCATTCTTCCTGAGAGCTACACCCCCAGCCCTATTTTGTTTTTTGTTTTGAAACAGAGTCTAAGTTGCTAAGGTCCTGGCTAAGTTGTTGAGACTGGCCTTGAACCTGCAATCCTTCTGTTTCTGCCTCCCAAATGCTGGGTTTACAGGTGTAAGCCACCTCACCCAACCAAGTGTTTTGAGCTTTGTTAAGGTTTGGATGTGAGTTGCCCCACAAAGGCTCATGACCTTTGTAAGGGCTTGGCTCCCAGTGCAGCAATGGCCAGAGGTGAGGCTCTTAGGAAATGATTAGACCATGAAGACTCTAACTGCATCCATGGATTTATACTCTTTTTTTTTTTTTTTTCGGTATTGGGGATTGAACTCAGGGGCATTCTACCTCCGAGCTATACCCCTGACCCTATTTTTTATTCTTTATTTTTTGAAACCGAGTCTCACTAAGTTGCGGAATGCCTCACTAGGTAGCTGAGGCTGGCCGCGAACCCGGATCCTCCGGTCTCAGCCTCCCGAATGCTGGGATTATAAGCGTGCGCCACCACGCCCGGCGGATTTATACATTTAAAAGATGAATAATTTCAGTGGATTAATAATGAACTTAGCTGGGTGTGGTGGCACATGCTTGTAATCCCAGCATTTGGGAGGCTGAGACCGGAGAATCCGGGTTCTCAGCCAGCCTCAGCTACCTAGTGAGGCACTCCAAAACTTAGTGAGACCCTGTTTCAAAATAAAGAATAAAAAGTAAGGCTGGGGATATAGCTCAGAGGTAGGATGCCCCTGAGTTCAATCCCCAGTACTGCAAGAAAAAAAAAAAAAAAAAAAAAAAAATGGACTTACTGAGCCGGGCGTGATGTTGCACACTTGTAATCCCAGTACTTGGGAGGCTGAGACAGGAGGATCACAGGTTCGCAACCAGCCTCAGCAATTTAGTGAGACTCTCAGCAACCTAACAAGATCTTTGTTTCAAAGTAAAAAATAAAATAGGGCTGAGGGTGTAGCTCAGAGGTAGAATACCCCAAAATTCAATACCAGTATTAAAAAAATTAGTAATTTGAATGAATTATTTGAAGGTGAGACCTAGTGAAGAAGTAGATCACTGAGGCCCATGCCCTGGAAAGGTTCATCTTGTGCCTGGACCTTTCTCCCTCTCTCTCTCTCCCCCTCCCCTCCACTCCCTTCCCATTTGCCATGAGCCAAGCAGCTTTCCACTGCCACGCCCTCTGCCATGATGTTCTCTGTCACCTGAGGCCCAAAGTAATTTAACCGGTAGATCACTGGGCTGAAACCGTGTGAGCCAGAATGGGAACTTTCTCCTCCTTTAAGTTGTTTGTGTCGGGTATTTTGGTCACAGCAATTAAAAGCTGACTAACACAGGCTTCTAGAGGATTCTGAGAAAGTAAATATTTGAGGGAAGCAAAGGCAGATAAGGATTATTTTCTTAAAGTTTGTTGTGTAGATATCCCCAGTGACCAAGAGTCATTCTGCCCTTCCTAATACAAGACAGGGGAAGGAGAGACCTTCACAAGGGAAATTTGTGCTCTGATTCTAAGCAAATAGGGGGATGACAAGTGGTTCTTCCACAGTCTAGTCCTTCACAATTCCCTTCAGCTAAAATCTTTTTTTTTTTTTTCACGGTACTGAGGATGGAACCCAGGGACATTCTACCTCCAAGCTATACCTCCAGATCTTTTTTTTTTTTTTTGCGGTACTGGGGATTGAACTCAGGGGTGTTCTACCTCCGAGCTACACCCCCAGCCCTATTTTTTATTCTTTATTTTGAAACCGAGTCTCACTAAGTTGTGGAGTGCCTCACTAGGTAGCTGAGGCCAGAACTATTTTTTATTCTCAATTTTGAAACAGAGTCTCACTAAGTTGCAGAGGGCCTCACTAAGTAGCTGAGGCTGGCTGTGAACCTGCGATCCTCCTGTCTCAGCCTCCTAATATTGGGATTACAAGTGTGTGCCACCACGCCCGGCTTTAAAATCTTTTTTTTAAAATTTGAAACTGGAGATTGAACCTAGGGGCATTCTACCTCTGAGCTACCCTCTCAGCTCTATTTTGTTTTTTATTTGAAGTAGGTTCTCACTAAGTTACTCAGGATCTCACTTAAGTTGCTGAGGCCAGCCTCAAACCTGTGATCCTCTTATTTCAGCCTCCCAAGTAATGGGATTACAGGCTTGTGCTATGACTTTTGGCTTCAACTAAAACAATCTTTATGCCAATGTGGCGTATTCTGATCTTCTTCAATTTTTGTTGTTGTTGTACTGGGGATTGAACCCACTGGTGCTCTGTCACTGAGCTATATCCCCATCCCCTTTTATTTTTTTTATTTGGAGACAGGGTCTTACTAAGTTGCTGGGGCTGCCTCAAACTTTTGATTCTCCTATCTTGGCTTCCCAAGTATGGGAAATTACATGCATGCACTGTTCAAATTCATTGACAGTCTCTTCCCTGAGAGGCTGGAAGCAATTTGAGGGTGGGGACCATCACTCTTCTTACCATTGCATCTCAAGAAACTAAGCACAGTACCTGGCTCATTTATATAAACTGAAAATTAATGAATGTATAATTTTGAGCTTTGAGCCTCGGTCTCCTTATCTGTAAGATGAAGATGATGACCTTGTCTTACCATCTGAATACATCTACTCAGACACTTACTTACTCCAAAGCAGAGGTGTCTGTGGTCGCCATGAGAGTGCCAAAGCAATCTCATTTTGAAAAAATAATACACATGTAGAAATGTCTTTTCTTCCTTTTCATTTTTCTCTTTTCCAATAGCACATAAAAATTGTACATATTTGTAGGGTACAGATAATTTCATATATATATATACACAGTGTGTTAAATGTCTTTTCTTGGGTTATTCTCTTTTGGGGACCCCCTCCCTCCCATGTGTGGGGTAGCCATATTTGTCTTCTATCTTTCCCTGACTTAAAATAAACTTTCATATTTTTATAACCTTCATTAGTCCTTGGATTTCACTCATCAAAATCCATTGGACAAGAACCCTATAAGAGGATACACCCCTGTTTCAGTCATGGTGCATTGGCCAGGAAAGATGGAAAGGTGGAAAGTAAAGGGTCTGAAGTTTGTGTTAAGGAAAAAAATCCAAAACTATTCCAGCAAGGTAAATAAGATGTGGATCTTCTGGCCACACTGACAGACGAACATTTGTCACACCATCAAAGCCCCTTAGACAAAAGAAAACCAAATAAATAAAAGGATATTTACAATTATTTAAAAGGCCTTCTAAAAGTCACATTAATTATGTTTATTCTATGTTTAAAACCATTAGGCTTTCTTAAGATATTGATCTGATTTTAGTAAAATTTTTCAAAAACAAGGCTAGAGAGCAAAATGTTATGTATCATTAAGATAATTTCCTGCTATCTCTATTTTCTGTATCTAAAACTCTTTTAGGTACTTGTGTTCCCAAAATGTACAGGACATCTAAAATACAAAACTTAGGAAAACACCTTACCAAGCTAATGGCAACTAAACAAAATTGAGAATATGATAGCCTTTCCAAGTTTATATTTGTATGTTCCTAATTGTATTATGACCATATTCTTAATACAAAGTACAAATGGGATTTGTTTTGTTCCCAATAATTCTGTCTTGTGTTTTTCCTATAAAACTGCGTAACTGTTGTCTATTAATGTTTAACACAAGTACAACACCCAAACTTTGCTTTGAGATAATAGCCATCACCTGCAAGACAGCTTAAAAAGGATTGGTGAGACTGACCTTCTGGGTGTTCAACAACTAAGACTTAGGAAACAATCAGGAAATAAAACAGCTAAGAAAGAACGGCCAATATTTTGGCCCTTGCCCTCCAAGATCAAATAGGACCCAAGGGATAATGGGTTCTTGCTAAAGGCCCTGCAACTCTGGTAAGTCATCTTACTTCCTGAAACAGGGGGATCACAAAGGCCCCAGAGACTGGGAGTCACCAGCACATATTCTAAAAAAAGGAGTGTCATTGGAGAGAGAAATGTCCCCTGTGATTTAAGGGAAGCCAAATGGTCAGCAAGACCATGACCTGTCTTGGCAGATGGCACAACTGGTAGAGGAAAAGCCTCACAAAAGTCCCTAGGAATAACCTTAAGAATCTTTGACTGATCTTAACTTAAATAATGTTATAAAAACTTATGTTTTCCCAACATAGGGATACCTACTTGGTCTTGAACACACAGCAGAACAGTAGAACCAGAAGCAAATGTGCTATTTCAGGGGTAACAACAACAAAAAGGAGCTGTACTGAAGCCATTTATTATAGTTCTTCTACCTTTATATACACACACACACACATACACACACACACACACACACACACATACACACACAGACTCTGATACCACAAATCTCCCTCCAGTTAAGTCCTTATAAGATGCTGTAAAGTTAAACCTGTCCTTATTGAGGTTTTACTGCTTTGAGGCCATCAGACTCCAAAGAGAAGATTCCTATTCCTGTTAACTCCTAGGGGATCTATGAGTCCTGATCAAAATCCTAAAGACAAAAACAAAACAAAAACAAACAAACAAACAAAAAACCCCTAAACCCTAATTAAGCTAAGTTAAAGAAACATGCTTGTGTTTTTTTTGTTTTTTTTTCAGGTTTTGTTCCACAAGAACTTTTCACAGTGTTATATATAATGACTCATGGTCTATTACAAATGAGTTAATTACCTGGCCTCCAATTTAAAGTTGGAGGTTAACAGGTAGATGGTCCAAGGTAAAGGGTTGTGGGAAAAACCATTATGACAAGGTACCTGGGTTATTGTATAATATACTAACATGTCAGTTTTTCATGTAGATGCTCACTGAACCACCACACCATAAAAAAAAAAATTAAAAAAAAAAAACAGATAAATGACTTTAAACCAAGATAACCAGTCTCGCAAACATTGAGTCAACAACTCTGACCACCAGTTTAGTCAGATACGCATACCAAAGTGTGGACACTTAGGAAAAGCCACCTATAGATCATCATGTTCCTGAGGCAATGTCCTTCAGCCCTGCAGCTGCAGATGATTGTGAGAACAAAGCCTCATATGAAGGATTCCTCCTTCTGTGGTCCTCTAGATCATCTGCCCCAACACCCCGCCTGCAATACTCCAACAGCGCCCCCTACCAGCTCAAAGCAGTTAGAGCAATCGCCACTCCATTTCCCTAACTGCAGTTAGGGTCACTTCATCAGAGGGGGACATGAGGCAAGGCAGAGACCTGGGAACAGCAGGGATTAACAAAGGCTATCTGTATCACCTTTTGTGAAATGGGAGGAGGCGTAATCATGGGTGCGAAACTGCCGGCACTGTCCTGATACCCGCCTAGTGACGCTGCCTTCTAAGACCTCTGAGCTTGTAACTTGCATCAAGAGCCCTGGGATTGGGAGCATCGAGTTTGAGCAGTGTTGATGGAGCCCAGGAAGTCATGGCTGTGGTTAGCAGGATGCCATTTCCCTCAGAGATCTCCACGTCCTCATTCCTAGAACCTCTGAGATGACAATTTGTGGCTTTAGAAGAGACTGATTAAATTAAGGACCTTAACATGGAGAAACTACTGTAGATTATCCAGGTGGACCCAATCAAATCACAAGAGAACTTAAAAGGGGAGAATCTTTCCCAGCTGTGGTCGAGGGGTAGCTGTGACATTGCTGGCATTGGAGATGGAGGAAGAGGGCATGAGCCAAGGAATGTAGGCAGCCTCTTGAAACCGGAAAGAGAAAGGATTTTCTTCTAGAGCTCCCAGAAGAAAAACAGCCTTGAAGACACCTGGAATTTTAGCCCAGCCAGAGTCATGTTAAACTTCTGACTACCAGAACCATAAGATGATAAATTGGATTTGTTCTAAATCACTAAGTTTCTGGTAATTTGTTGCAGCAGCAATAGAAAACTAAATGAATGCAATCAGCTAGGATGCCAATATTCTCCAGGGATACTCTTTTTTTTTTCAGTACTGGGGATTGAGCTCAGGGACATTCTACCTCCGAGCTATACCCCCAGCCCTATTTTTTATTCTTTATTTTGAAACAGGGTCTCACTGAGTTTCGGAGTGCCTCACTAGGTAGCTGAGGCTGGCTGAGAACCTGGATCCTCCAGTCTCAGCCTCTCAAATGCTGGGATTACAAATGTGCACCACCACGCCTGGCTCCAGGAATACTCTTTGATGAAAAAGGCTGACACTAGAGGCCTAGGCTTAGGCTGGAAGTCATCTTTAATGTTTCTTTTAAATAACTTATTAGCCCATTAGTTGTCATATTAATGGGGTTCAGTGTGATAACTCCATATATACACATTAAGTGTGCTTTGATCATAGCCAATCACCTTTTCCCATCCATTCTTCATAATCTTCCTAACCCCTAGGAATCACTCATTTATTTTCAAAAGGACTGTTTTAACCTCCTCATATAAGACAGAACACACAGTATTTGTCTTTCTGTGTCTTGTTTAATTCATTTAACATAATGTTCTTCACTTCCATTCTGTTGCAAATGATAGGATTTCATTCTTCTTTATGGCTGGATAATACTCCATTGAGTGTGATGACTTTTTTTTTTTTTTTTTTCGGTACTGGGGATTGAAACTCAGGGGCATTCTACCTCCGAGCCACACCCCCGGCCCTATTTTTTTATTCTTTACTTTGAAACAGGGTCTCACTAAGTTGCAGAGGGCCTCACTAGGTAGCTGAGGCTGGCCACAAACCTGGATCCTCCGGTCTCAGTCTCCCAAATACTGGGATTACAAGCGTGCGCCACCACACCCAGCTGGTAGCTTTCTTCTTAAGATGACTCCTGTCTACAGGTCCCTGGGAGCTCACTGGGAGATGATGTGAGCTCCATTTCCAAAGCAAGGCTACTGTGTAGATTTCAGGTTACCCATTGAAGTGGACTTTGAGCCTGTAAGGATTGTGAAGCCTTCCAGTAGACAGGATAGCCAACATCTGCACTGACAGAATTTCCTGGAGCTCTCTCTCATCTTCACTCCTGTGAAAGGGGGACCACCCCTTCCCTGGCTGTGGAGCTGGGGTGGCAGACTCAGGAGTATTTTGTTTCACTTATTAGGCTCTTATCTCAGGTCTCTAACTCTTACACGGTTCCAGTCCCCCCTCCCCTACTGTCTTTGATTTCCAATGTTTTCTCTTGGTGACTCACCTCAAAATGCAGCTATAGGTCTGTTACTCTTGTCCTTTGTGGAGGAGGAGGTGATGTTGGCATCTCAACCAGCCATCCTTCATCCTTCCCACCTTTACATTTCAAAGATGCTATGGGGTGGGTGCCAATGGGGACAAATCCCAGTCTGTAGATGACAGACCAAAGCACAGGAAACCCTCCTAAAACTAAGGAAGACGGGAAAGTGGCACAGGGGCATCCTGAGGGTCTAAGAGTTTGGGTCAGATCAATGGTGGAGAAACTGGTCGTTGGAGCCCAAGTTCCAACTTGATAATGCATTCAGGGAAATGTGAGCCAACTTTTACCTGGACCTTGATGATTAGTGAATTCCACTCATAAAAAAGAGTCCATCTCTGAAACCATCTACAGGGTAATGTGACCAAACCTCTTGTCCATTCTCCTTCCTTCAGGATGACCCAATGGCCCCCACAGGGCAGGGATGGGGTGATTTCTCCCCTCAGGAGACATCTGGCAACAGGGTGGAGAGAAATTTGGGGTTGTCGCAACTGAGAGAAGGAAGTTGCCACCAGCAACTCGTGAACAGAGGCCAGGAATGCTGCTAGACATCTTCAGTGGACAACAGAGCGTCAGGACAAAGCATCACCCAGCCCAAGAGGTCAACAGATGTGAGGCCGACAAGCCCCGAGACGGAGAAGACAGTGAGTGAGAAACTCTGCTCTGCTGGTTCCTCATTAAAGGCAGCCACCACCCCTCACCCCCCAGTCCAGTCCTCTGAGTCCTGAACGACTGGTGGTCCATTCCTCTGCCCACAGACCGGACCAACCCCAACTCAGGTTTTTGTGAAAAGCACTATGGTGAGAGTGAGTTTCAATTTTGAGTAGTCTCTAACTGTGAAGGAGTAGGCTTTGTGCGAAACACTTCTCCGCCCCCGTGGTCTTTGTACTACTGTTTCTGCTGATGTGCCAGTGCTCTTCTGACACCTGGATCAGTGGGGCCCAGGGTGGAGCAAGGTTAAGGCTTAAAGGCACCACAGCGAAACCTCACTGGATGCAGCAATAAGTAGGGTTTTGAAATAATTGTATCAATGCTGGATTGCAGGGAACTTTGCACAACTGATCTAGCATAGAGGTTTCCCCCACTGTACAAATGAGGAAATGAGGCTGTGAAAGATAATGTTTCTCAAACTCTGAAAGATAGGGGTTCTAGTCAGTGAACATCCTATCCCCCAGGGAGACCATTAGAGAAGACATGTCTTCACCTGATTAGTCCCCATTCCAACAGGTAGTGCTGCTGCAGCTCCAGTTCTAATGCATTAAAGGCACACCATGTTTTAATTCACTTTACCTTATCCTACTTCTCATTGTGGTGGCCATCACTTCTGCCCTTGCCTCCCGTCACCTCCTAGCCCAAACCCTGCCAGTACTGCTCCTGGTGAAGAACTGGCAAAGAGACACAAGGATGCCCGTACCCCACCGCACACACACAAGAACGACCAGGGTACCCATCCGTCCATGATGGCTGTTGGGCTGAATATAAATAGTGGTCATCTCCGGTAGTAGGTTTATGAGCAATTCCTAATTTCTTCTTAATGTCTCTCCACATTTTCCAAAGGGAGTTTATTAATTCTGTAAAAAAAAAAAAAAATGTTTTTTTGTTTTGTTTTGTTTTGCAGTACTGGAGATTGAACCCAGGGGCATTCTACCTCTGAGCTACACCCCCAGCTCTATTTTTTCTTCTTTATTTTATTTTATTTTATTTTATTTTATTTTATTTTTTGCGGTACTGGGGATTGAACTCAGAGGCATTCTACCTCCGAGCTACACCCCCAGCCCTATTTTTTTACTCTTTATTTTGAAACCGAGTCTCACTAAGTTGCAGAGTGCCTCACTAGATAGCTGAGGCTGGCCGCGAACCTGGATCCTCCGGTCTCAGCCTCCCGAATGCTGGGATTACAAGCGTGCGCCACCAC